>SNQJ01S0043494.1:34537-57372 GCA_010110895.2 Picea sitchensis | reverse complement strand
CCAGTCCATAGAGGATCCATCCACCGATGGATCTGATAACTCTACTATTCACTACCACCTCCGCAACCATTCAGTTACAGTCTCCACCACAGATCACAAAGGTCTTGGTCCTTCCCCAGAACTCCAGAAACAAAAAAAAAGGCAGAGGTCAAACCTCTCACGTCTCCCTAGAACAATCTCGAGCACTGCTTGACATGGCCTCTAGCTAACAAAAATCCCTCCTTGGGGCCCTTAGAGCAAGAAAAGCCTCGGTAGGGGTTCCCCCATGAAGCTCCTCTCCTTCAACTGTCGGGGTTTAGTGATCCCCTCAAAAACTTCTGTTCTAAAGAGGTTGGTGATGTCAAACCAAACTGATGTGTTTTTTCTCTAGGAGACTCTTGCAGATAAATGCTCAACAATCCAATCCCTCTTAAAAAAATTCTCGGGTTGGGATTTTCTAGGCCTGGACGCATTTGGAAGATCAAGAGGCCTAGTCATAGGATGGAATCAAAAGAAGATAAAACTTCTAAACTCATGGGCTTCAAGTTCCTGCCTAGGAGTTGAGGTACTAACCGAAGGACTAGGGAAGACCCTCAGGCTTCTAAACATTTACGGGCCAAATACAGACAATATATATACCAAGTATATATATAGGTATATATACAGACACATATACCTAGTATATGTCAATATAAATACTGGTATATATACTTAGTATATATATAGTTGTACCGGTATATATACCAAGTATATATACTGATCGGTATGACCGGTATATATACTTGGTATATATACCAATATATATACCAAGTATATATACCAATATATATACCAAGTATATATACCAATTATATATACCGGTATATATACCAGGTATATATACCGGTATATATACCAGGTATATATACCGGTATATATACCAAGTATATATATCGGTATATATACCAGTACATAGTAATATAAGAATTGACATAAACTGATATATATAGCCACATATATACCAAGTATATATATAGCAAGTATATATACCAGTATATATACCAAGTATATATACTGATATATATATACTTGGTATATATACCAGTATCTTAATGCCATTTTTAACAGCAAGAATTTCCTTGTGTGATGAAGGATATCGTGATTCTGCATCCCTGAAACATCCAGAAGTATATATGCATACTTCTTCCAGTTTAGGGCCATTCTTTTGAAGCAATACTGAAGCCCAAGTGTCATTAGAAGCATCAGTTTCTAGAATCAGTTGTAAGGATAAATCTGGAAGATGCAGTTTTGGTAAATTCTGGATCTTCTGCTTGATAATCTGGACTACTTGTGTCATTTTATAATTCCATGGAATGGTTTTTCTCAATCTCTTCTGCAATATCCGAACATCCTTTGCTTGGTTTTCGTAAAATTGCCGGATATAGTTCAAACATCCAAGGAATCTTTGCAATTGCTTTGTGTCCAGTATTTCATCAGGGAATTCTATTAATTTTTTTCAGAACATGATCTTGGAGTTCAACTTCTCCTTGTGATTGCAGATTTCTAGCTTCTCAAGAATAGCAGTTAGCTGTGACTTCATTTCTCCTTGAGTCTGCTCTAGATGATCAATTTCAGAATGTAATCCATTTAAATGGGTCTTTCTTTTGATCACATCTTGAGCTATATCATCTAGATTTTGCGCAAGGCAAACAGATTGGTAATTGGAATAATTTTGAAGTCTAATTATATCCTGAGAAGGTTCAGCGTCAGAATTCCTATATTTGATAAAATCGAGATCTGCTACCATATCATTTTGGAATTTAGGGATATGATTCCCTGGACCTAGACTTCTATATGGTAGTTCAGTCCTTTTGTCTCTTCCACTTCTTGGTAATGGAGAGTCGAACATTTTAATAGTAGGGACTGCCAGATCTTGACATTCAGAACACTCTGCATGTTGACCATGATGTTCAACTTTTGTCTGATAGGTTCTGAAGTTCTTTGGGACAGAGGGAAAGTGGGTTAGATCAGAATTTACAGAAGGTTCCTGAGTAGGGAATTTCTTTTTGCAATAATAGAAATATTTTGAACCTGATTGGTGAGTAAGTAAATGATCGTCTAACTTTGATTTACCAGAAATAGGTTTATATACAGGATGTCTAGAAGGGGAAGTATGAGATATATGTCTTGCAAAATCAGATCTTGATGAGCTGGTAGAAAGATTAGAGAATTGTCTATCAAGATCTTGTATTCTTGTACTTTGTGACCTTCCTAGCTTTAAAACAGGTTTTCCTGTATTGTTCATTACAACAGAGAGTTCTTTTGGCATAGGAGGTTGTATTTGATTAGAAATTGGAACATATTCTACAGACCACTCATCTATTTCAGTTAGTTGAAAGAAACCTAGAGTTGGCTTCATGCTTCGGGGAGGATGAAGCCATTTAATGGTTTTATCTCTTTCTTTATGAGGAGCGGCTTCTCTTGTTAATAAATCTGCAATGCAATTGTCTTTTCCTGGCTTCTATTGTATTTCAAAATCATAGCCATCAAGACATAGACTCCATCGCAGAACTCTGTTGTTTCCTTGTTCAAGCAAACTTTGATTAGTAAGCATACCCTTCATATGTTTTAAATCTGTTCTAACAATGAAATGCACGGGTTTAAGGAATATCCTGAATTTCTTAATGCCATTTTTAACAGCAAGAATTTCCTTGTGTGATGAAGGATATCATGATTCTGCATCGCTGAAACATCCAGAAGTATATATGCATACTTCTTCCAGTTTAGGGCCAGTCTTTTGAAGCAATACTGAAGCCCAAGTGTCATTAGAAGCATCAGTTTCTAGAATCAGCTGTAAGGATAAATTTGGAAGATGCAGTTTTGGTAAATTCTGGATCTTCTGCTTGATAATCTGGACTGCTTGTGTCATTTTATAATTCCATGGAATGGTTTTGCTCAATCTCTTCTGCAATATCCGAACATCCTTTGCTTGGTTTTCGTAAAATTGTCGGATATAGTTCAAACATCCAAGGAATCTTTGCAATTGCTTTGTGTCCAGTATTTCATCAGGGAATTCTGTTAATTTTTTCAGAACATGATCTTGGAGTTCAACTTCTCCTTGTGAGAGTATCAGTACAAGATATTCAATTTTAGTTTGTGCCCAACATAGCTTGGATTTACTGATCACTAAACCATGTTTAAACAATAAATCGTATACTACCTTTAGGTGTTGTACATGGTATTTCATATCTACAGCTCAGACTAGTAAGTCATCAATATATACAATAACAAAACTTAGGTGTCTGAAAATATCATCCATCCTCTTCTGGAATTCGGATGGTGCATTTTTCAACCCAAAGGGCATAACCTTCCATTGATATTGTCCTTGTGGTACAACAAATGCAGTCTTATACCTATCTTTAGGTACTATGCCTATCTACCAGAATCCACTTTTAAGATCAAACTTACTGAAGACATTGCATTTCCCAATTTTAGAGAATAATAACTCTTTTGAGGGCAAAGGGAAACTTAAAGGTAGAAAAGCTTCATTTAAAGCTCTGTAATTAATCAACATTCTTGGCTTTCCCCTTTTCTGCTCACTATGTTTGTTTACATAAAAGGCAGGACATGCCCATGGGCTTCTACTATTTTCAATTAGTTTTCTTTGCATGAGTTTAGCAATCTCCTTTTGGCAATATTAAAGCTCTGTAGGAGACATATGGTTAGCAAAATATTTCCGAGGTCTGGGAATATAGTCTTCTCTATAAGGCAGATCAACAAAATACTGCTCTCGGGTCCAGAATGCATCAGGATAATCAGATGTACAATCTGTTTCTATTTTATCCTTGATTTCTTTTATAATATCCATCCCATGTTTGTTAGTATGGGTAACTATCTTTTGGATCCGAGCAAGATGACTAGCAGACTTTTCAACCTATATTGTAGTTTCCTTAACTACAATTCTTGATTCATAGGAAGATTTGCTAGGAATCTTTAGGATTTTACTATTTACAGATAATTGTACATAATTGTTCCCTACAGTCAAATGGAGACACTTATTTACAAAGTCTTGGCCTAAAAGAATATCTACTCCTGTATCAAATCTATATAGAGTTACCAGTACCTTTTCTTCTTGGATGAAGATGGGAAAATCTGGAGCTATATGTTTAATTCTTAATTCAGTCTTATTAACAGCACGGAAAGATATATCTACAGGCTGCCAATAATACTCAGGTATTGCTTCATGTTTAGCACAGGAATTCATAGCACCAGTATCTACTTGAGCATCTAGGGTGTATTGCAGATATCCTGAAGCTCTAATATTTACAGAGATGACTAGTATTTCATCTATGCCTTTGACTATTTTAAAACAGTCAGCTTTTGATTCATTTAGGGATATCTCAAGTTCCATTTCTTCATCTCTTTTCTTTTTGAGATATGCCAATTCTTCCTTTTGTAGTTTCAGGGATTTCCATAGGTCACGAATCAATGCTTCCTTTTCTCTAACTTCTTCTTCAAGATGATAGATAGTGTTATCTAATGTGTCACTATCTTGAATAGGGTCAGAGGAAACAATTACTTCTTTGCCTTTTGTTTTAACAGGAGGGTCTGGAATTGTCTTAGGCTTTGGTCGCACAAACTCAGCATCAGTGGGTGTGTAATGGTGAATATTCACCATGCTGGGCTGCTGAATGGCAGTAATTTGGGCAGTAAGAGTAGCAATTTGGAAGGCATATTGATCAGAAAGCCGAAACTGTCCAGGAGTTAGAGATGATAATTTTTCTTCAAGAGTAGATCTCTGAGAGAGGAGAGATGGGAGATCTACAAAAGAGGACAACATTTTAATATCTAAAAAATTTAAGGACTCGTCAATCTGGGAAGAGGAGGAGGAGGCAGAATCAGAATTATAAGAGTCATGGTCGATGGGAGTAAAAGAAGAGTCCATGGGATCATCACTATCTTCAGTGAGAGATAGGTATTCACCATCTGAACGGTTAGAGACTAGGTCCCATTAAGCTAGATCATATCCTGTTAGGACTAAATCCATAATGTTCATCTGGACTTTGGTCTTTGACCACAGAGGACACTGAAATGCCCAGTGGCCAGGATTTTTGCAAATAAAACACGAAGAGGATTTGGGCCTAGCATTTTGGGGCCTTTTCTTAAAGAAAACCTTTCTTCTGACACGACCAGAAGTAGAAAACTTGCGAGGAAATTTCTTAGCAAAATGTTTTCTTTTATGAGACTTACTATCAGAACAGGTGAAATCTGGTTTAGACCACTTCTTTGACTTCTTTTTCTGATGACAGCCAAAACTATATGTGTCAGGAAACACATCACAAATTGATGAATCAAATGCAAGATGTTTCTTTAAAGACTTTGCAGTCTTTTTCCTCATACATTCTTTTTGCAGAGCAGTGACAACATGCTCTTGCAAACCAGTAAGGGATAATTCAGAAATGTCAATTTCTAAATCATCTAATCTCTCTCTTACAAGATCAGGTACTCTGCCAGGTAAAGAAGATAAATACTTTCTTAGATAGGCAGTATTTTCAGGATCAGGTACCTTGAATAAGAGATTTTGCATAGTAAAGTAATATTTAGGTAACTGGGAAAGGTGACACAGCCTTTGGTTCATATATAGATCAACATAATGACTCATGTTTATTCTCATATTTCCAGAGAACTCATGAATGACTGCTTTAACAAGTTCATCTACGGGTTTCTCATGTTCAAGTATTCTAAGCTTACTACGAGGAGAAACTCGTTCCCACCAGATAAATAGGTTACCTACAAAACCCCAAGTTATTTGTAGGGCTAATTCATTCCATGAGACTTTGTCTTTATGAAGCATCTTTTGTGCTTTTGCCCATGATTTCCATCGTTGAATAATATTTTCAATCCTTGTTTCGGATTTACAATCAAAATTAGAGATTGGAGCGGCATCTACATTTGTAGAGGAAGCTTGGTGATGGCCTTCGGTATCTATTGGAGATTTTTTTATTTCCACCGTACTTAGAATTACACCATTTCTCCCAGACTGACTCGTAAGATGTACCAGAGGATTCATCGGAGGATGGTTTGGGTGCATATGAAGAATCAGCTGGTCTTGATTCTCCATCCATTGCTTTTATTTCAAAATTTTGTACAAATGTATCTGAAGAATCTATTATGTCAGTAGATCTTAAGGATAAACTGGTTAATTGGCTTTCTATACTTGTTGTTTTAGCTTGGTTAATCTGGTTTTCTAAATCAACAGTTTGTGTTTTTACTAGATTAATCTTTTCAATAGCAAGTTGTAGCACTTCTGCAATCCTAGGTAGAACAAGATTTGATAAGATAGAAGCCAATTTCTTTAGAGTTAGTTTCTTATGGTCAGAGGAATCAGGAGGACCAAATAAAGAAAAGTTAGCATCTTGTGCTTTATCAGAGATTAGTAGAGGAGAAGAAGGTGTTGACTCTTCTTCATAGGAATACTTTAAAGAAGCAACTGCTTGTTCAATGATTTCTAGCTTCTCAGGAATAACAGTTAGCTGTGACTTCATTTCTCCTTGAGTCTGCTCTAGATGATCAATTTTAGAATGTAATCCATTTAAATGGGTCTTTATTTTGATCACATCTTGAGCTATATCATCTAGATTTTGCGCAAGGCAAACAGATTGGTAATTGGAATAATTTTGAAGTCTAATTATATCCTGAGAAGGTTCAGCGTCAGACTTCCTATATTTGATAAAATCGAGATCTGCTACCATATCATTTTGGAATTTAGGGATATGATTCCCTGGACCTAGACTTCTATATGGTAGTTCAGTCCTTTTGTCTCTTCCACTTCTTGGTAATGGAGAGTCAAACATTTTAATAGTAGGCACTGCCAGATCTTGACATTCAGAACACTCTGCATGTTGACCATGATGTTCAACTTTTGTTTGATAGGTTCTGAAGTTCTTTGAGACAGAGGGGAAGAAGGGTAGATCATAATTTACAGAAGGTTCCTGAGTAGGGAATTTCTTTTTGCAATAATAGCAATCTTTTGAACCTGATTGGTGAGTAAGTAAATGATCGTCTAACTTTGATTTACCAGAAATAGGTTTATATACAGGATGTCTAGAAGGGGAAGTATGAGATATATGTCTTGCAGAATCAGATCTTGATGAGATGGAAGAAAGATTAGAGAATTGTCTATCAAGATCCTGTATTCTTGTACTTTGTGACCTTCCTAGCTTTAAAACAGGTTTTCCTGTATTGTTCATTACAACAGAGAGTTCTTTTGGCATAAGAGGTTGTATTTGATCAGAAATTGGAATATATTCTGAAGACCACTCATCTATTTCAGTTAGTTGACAGAAACCTAGAGTTAGGGGAGAAACATTTCTAGGTCCAACCACCACGCTTTCGGAAGTAGCGTGTTTGAGGAGTTTTGGATTAAGGGCCGGCATGGTCGTGGAAACAAAACGAAGGCAAATAGAAGAATGTAATTGGGAAATTTTGGATCCTTTAGCCATATTAAAGCCTGCAAACTGTACATAGGCTTGTAATAGGGAATTGATATAAGGGTCACGTAGAGAGACTTGATATCGGGGTAATGATGAAGACCAGACATGGCCATTATGGAGGGGTGCTTGGAAACCAGAAATAAGAGCATCATGAAAAGTATTATGACGAGAGTCAATGATGCAAGTCAGGACGTTAGTATCAAGGCCTGGGCGAACCAAGGGATTAACACCAAACTAGATTAATCCAATATGCACATATTCATAGCCATTTTCAAGACCCCAATCAATATCTTCTTGCTGTATTAAAGGAATTTGATAAACAGACTGACCGAGAGAAATCGAGACATTAACAGAACAATAACGTATAAGGGTTGTAGCACGGAATTGGAAGATAGAAATATCATATATGTCTGAAGCAGGGATTTCAGGCATCTACCAATTCGGATCAGGTTCATATTCCTGTACTAACAACCTAGTATTATATAGAGGCTTATTGCTAGACTGACTCAATAACTTTTTATACCATTTAGTAGGCTTATATTTAGCAAGTGCAAACAGATCATGAGATGATGAATTTTTCTGAGAAGCAATTAGAGAATTATTGCAACTCCTGACAAGATCCTTTGAGTATTGTAGGTAAGCAAAAGATAAACAGGTAGGATTAACTTACAATGGGAAAAGGACTAATGCGGCAACAACGCCAATCTGTGGCGACAAACGCTGACTTAAATGTCCTACAGCAACAACTAGAGACCACTGTAAATAAATCATGTCACTTTATCTGGATTTTCCTCCACCGAGATTCAAATGGATCTTGGTTTGTACAGATTGTAAATATTGCTACTGTTTTGAGTGTCTTTCTCGTTGTGTAAAATCCAGTCCTGAATGTATAAGTATCCTAGAAAAATGGATACAAATGTATAATCATTTTGAATCATTTGGTAGATATTTTAGAGATAGTAGAAATCTATTTAGAGGTATCATGATTGGAGGTCCTTTCCAAGGACAAGTATACATCAGCATATACTCACCAGACTTATCTTATGAATAATATTGCAAGATCATGCTTCAATCCAAGTATGATGGATCTTGCTAGATAACGTTTGAATGCTCCTCATTCAAACAATATTATTATTTATGGTCAGGATGGTTATACTTGTTGTTCTGGACTTACTGTCCCAGAGATTCTGAGTTCTTTCGAAACATAAGCAAAGAAGCCTTCAAGCAATGGTTTACGACAGAGGTTCAAGAAGCAGCCCATTATGAAGCATGGTTCACATTTAATCTCCCATTCAGAGGAAGTGACCTTCACTATGATCAGACTCCATCTGATGTATTTCAGTATAAAGTTCACAGTGACTATTTTGGTGAATTATGCGTACCTGAAGATGAATTGATTCCAGCCATGAAGGGATCACCTTTCTATTGGTATATATACCAAGTATATATACCAATTATATATACCAAGTATATATACCGATATATATACCAAGTATATATATTGGTCAATATATATATCAGTCGGTATATATTTTTGGTATATATACCGGTATATATACCAGGTATTTATACCAAGTATATATACCGGTATATATACCGATATATATAACAAGTATATATATCGGTATATATACCAGTATATATACCAAGTATATATACCGACACATATACCGACACAAGTATATGTGAGGAGGAAGGCGAATCAAATTGCGGATGAACTAGCCAACATTGGAATGGAAAGGGAGGGATCGAATCTTCTGTGCCAGGCCCCCATCCACCAGATGCACCCTATATTTCGGAGATTTTAGAAAAAATCTATAGCCATCGACAACTCCCTGGATGGGGTGATAGTGGGAGCCACTTGTCAAGAGGAGAAACCAGGAGAGAGCCACCGTGGTGTCAGCCACATGATGGCTACGTGCCTCCCCCTCCCTCCACCTCAATGCTATTAATTATGCTTGTTAGCACCAGAAGTCACTCCTGGATTGCGGCATGAGCAAGCTTGATACCCATCAATTTATATGTCACAATTTGTTTATAAAAGGGTGATCGAAAGAGAACAGACTCAGAACAATATCGTTTTAACTCAGAATACTGGACTAGGCTATGCATGAATAGGTGAGGTATTAATTTAACTTCAGACAGTAAGTTGTAGTAAGGGTGAGTAGGAGGAATACTTTGGTGAAAAAATTCAAAGGTCTGTTGTAGGCATCAAGCTTATAACAACCCAAAGAATAAAAACTTAAATACAAGAACTTTTGGAATTCAAATTACAAGAATACTGAAAAAAATCATAACAGCGTTACAATAAATCTTTTATCATAACACAATCACAATGATTCATGTGAATCAGTCAATCATGAACTCTTCCAGCATTAGAGGGAAACAATATGTAGTAAGAAAGTTGACTGTCATTAAACAATAAGTTTCACATACACATACATAACTAGGGAAAACCAGTGCTTCATTAAAACTTTACAATAGGGAGCTCAACTCTACCAACGATACCCCCCAAAAATGGAAAAACATGCCTACATATACTTAGAAGTGACTTAGGTGATGAAGTCACTATCATGTCATGAGTTCAATGCTTCATGTAGGTAAGTTTCTCTGTCAGGCTACTCATGCAGACCTGAGTCAGACTGCCCATGCAGTCTCCTGTCGGACGTGATCTATGTCAGAGTGGACTGACAGTCTGCCTCTACGCTTTGTTCTTTTCTGACCTTCTATTTAAGGAAGGAGACGATGTCTCACCTACCTTCCTTATTTGCATTAACCTCTACCTCGAGAACAGATAGGTCTGAGTGAACTCTGCTCCTACATGACATGGAGGCCTTCCCTTCGTTCTTGCTGCTTTGTTGGACTGCTATGAGGAGGCTCAAATGATGGACGTGGACAAGGAACTAGCGAGTAAATGATGCGACCTACGGGCAGAGGGAGAATAGATGGAGGGGACATGGAGGTGGTGACATCAACACTGTGAAGATGAGGCGAGGGGCACTGAGGTAGAAGCGTCAGGTGGTGGATAAATGGGGGCTACGACACCAAATGATGAGGTGATGTGCCACGAGAATGTGACAAGGAGGCCATAATGCGATAGATTAGAGAGTGGGTACATGAAACAGGTGGAAGTGATGTGGAGCTCGGGGGCATAGGTGTCATAAGATAAGAGGGACGAAGGGAAAGGAGACATGACACCTGGGAGAGTGGAGGATATGATGGGTGACGGTGAGAGACAGAGTGGAGGAAAGATGATAGAGGGAGGTGAAGGCGGTCACGGAGGTGATAAGTGGCTTTAGGTGGGAGGGTTTCTGACATCATGAGAGGGCGCCATGATATCAGGGGGCCCGCATTCAAAACCACCTTATTCTGTACCCCCCCCTTCATTAAAGGAAGAATGACAAGGGGGGTCTAGAATCAATCCTCAGCCATAGATGTGGGCGCTTCAATCCTAGTTTTTCAAACATGCATGATCTCATTCTGGAACCCCCCCGCCCCCTATTAAAGACATAACAACGAAGGGGGTCCGGAATTGAATCCCGACCACCGATCTAGGTGCTTCAATGCTAGTCACCCAAAACAACCTGCTGCTTAGAGAAATGCGCATTTTGTGCTAAAACTTAGGATAAGTGGGTTTTTCAACCTACCTCTTGCCATATTTTCTCCAAAGAGGATCACCTATTAGGAAAACACCCCCCTTAATGATTATGTGATAACATCAAGCTCCATGGGGGATGGTATGGTCCCTGCGAGATGCCAAGAACTCTTTTGTAGTTTTAGTGCCTTGTTTTTGGGATATGGGTTCCCATTCATGGCTCAGACGAAATACTTTTTCAGGAAATTCCCATTCACAGGGCTATTAAAAAATTCTTCGCCCTTCAAATCCTACAACCTATATGTATTATTTGAAAATACTTCAGAGATTGTGAAGGGCCCAATCTAGAGGGATTCAAACTTGCTATGTTTGCCTCTATCCTTCTTGGGTGCATCCCACTTAAGCACCAGATATCCCAGCTTGAATTCCTCTTTTTTGACCTTCCTGTCAAAATCCTGCTTGATCTTCTACTGATGATCGTGAGCTCTACCCATTACCTGCTCTCTAGTTTGTTGCACTTCCACTAGCTGATGAATTCTTCTGATCATATTGTATGGCTCTCCTTCATAATCTTGAAATAATTTTTCTACAGGTAGAGCCAACTGAGTGGGAAATACAACTTATGTCCCATAAACAAGTTGAAAAGGGGAGGTGCCCAGGGACCTCTTGGCTTTCACTCGATCATCCCATAGAGAGAATTTGAGATTTGAATCCCAGGCCTTCTTATTGTCTTCTAACAATATTTTGATGAGCTTTATTAGACTTTTATTAGAAGATTCTTCCAGTCCATTTCCTTGAGGATAATAGGGAGTGGAATGAATTAGTAAAATCCCAAACTACTCACAGAACCTGACCATAGGCTCAGACTTGAAAGATGCAGTGTTATCACTGACAAATATGTTGAGACAACCAAACCTTGTGATGATGTCTTCCAGAAACCCAATGATTACTTTATGAGAAGCATTCCTGGTAGGGACAACTTCTATCCACTTTGTGAAGTAATATGTTGTAGTCTGGATCCACCTATGTTTTCCATTGGAGGCAGGATGAATATCTCCAATGAAATCCAATCCCTGTTGTTGAAAGGGTCCTGAAGGTTCTACAGGCTTTAATGGCAAAGATTTGAGTTGCTTCTTTCCTGAGAATCTTTGACATTTGATGTAGGCTCTGACTTCTCTACAGACATTAGTGAATAAGGTGGGCCAGTAGTAGCCAGCCTTGAGAATTTTGTAGGCTGTGGTCTTCCAAAAATGGTGTCCCCCACATAGGCTACTATGGAAATCAAACATAACTCTTTGGGTTTCCTGTGGGTTCAGGCATCTCAGAAGCACTGCCAGAGGGTCTTTCCAATATAAGACCTGGTCAATAAGGAAATATCTGACTACCTTGAGCTTTAAATCTCTTGCCTTACTTTTCCCCATTCCATCAGGGGGTTTTAACTCCTGTAGGAAATATATAACATCTTTATACCAAGATCATTATGCCAATGGAGGGTTGCCTTTAGACAACTCAGCCTGCTGATTTTTTGAGTGAATGTGGATGAAATTTACCCCCAAAGCCTCAGAGTTAGATTCAACCAAAATCTTGGCTAAACCTTGGCCTTTAATGATCTTGGTGGGCTTTATCTCTAGATCAAACTCAAGGATTCTAGAAATCCATTTGCTCCTTCTCCCATCTATGTCTATCTAAATAAGAATGTCCTTCACAAAAGATGAAGGAACATATGCAATGACCTTTGAGTGTAGAAAATAGACTCTGATGCTTTGAGAGATTTTACCAGGGCATAGGCCTACTTCTCCATTATATCGTACCTGATCTCAACATCTCTCAGTGATTTTATGAAAAAGGAAATAGGTTTCTCTAGCCCTACATCATTCTTTTGCAGTAGAACAATAACTACTATATCAAAAGAAGCAAAATAAAATATCAAAAAATCCTTGAAATAATCGAGACTGATAAGCACAGGTGCTTCAATTAGTTCTTTTTTTATTTGGTTGAAGGATTCATTGGGCTCAATATTCCACTTTACTTCATTCCCCTTCCTGAGCATGACTGTGATATGCTTCACTAACTCAACAAAATTTGAAACAAACCTCCTTAGAAAATTAATCTTTCCCAAGAATGATTGGACTTCTTTCCTGGACTTGGGAAGTAACAAGGTCTGAATTGCCTCCACCCTGTTGGGATCAATTCTCACTCCCTCTGCCGATACTATATGGCCTAACAACTTCCCCTCCTTCATAGAAAATAAAGATTTCTTGGGATTTAAGGAAAGGCCAAACCTTCTACATTTCAAGAAAACTTTCCTCGGATGACAACAATGCTCTTTATGTGAGCTGGAGAAGATTGTGATGTCATCCAGATAGATCACCAAAAACTGTTCTTTCTCCCCAATGAAAGTTGTTTCCATGGCTCGCTGAAACGTTTCCCCTACATTCATCAATCTGAAGGGCATTTTGGCATACATGAATGTACCCCAAGGAGTGGTGAAGGCTATTTTTTCTCTGTCCTCGGGCAAGACTGATATCTGATTGTAGCTAGAAAAGCCATCAATCATTGAAATTTTGGATGCCCCTGTTACCCTCTTCAATATGTATTCCATCTTAGGTAGGGGTTAATTTTCCTTCTTTGAGCTTCTGTTCAGATTTCTAAAATCAACACAGAGTCTGATTTCTCCACTTTTCTTTCTCACTGGGACCAAATTGGCCACCCATTCAGAATATCTCAAGGGGACAATGATTTGGGCATCTAACAACTTCTTCACTTCCCTCTCCATTATAGGAAACAACATAGGATTAATTTGTCTTAGCTTCTTCCTGAATGGCTTAGCCTCCTCTTTCAGTGGGATCTTGTGCTCAATGGAAGCTATGTCATATGCCTTAATGTCTTCATAGGTCCAGGTGAACACATCAACAAATTCCTTCAATAGCTCAGTATATTCAACCCTCTTCTCTCTTGTCAAGATTCTTGACAATTTGACAAACTTAGGATCCTCCACTATGCCAATATTGCATTCAATTACATCAACATCATCATCTGAGACTTTACCCTTTACTGCCACATCATTCCCATCAAACAATCTTTCTAAAGGAACTAGTCCCTTTGGAATGTGATTGCTAGGCAACTGAACAATGTGGTGATTAGCAATTTTATTTAAAAATACATCAGGGTGAGGGTCACCTTTAGGATCATGATCCTGATCAATGTGCAATGTAGAGAACTCATCAATAGACTCAAGAAATTTTCTGATTTCAAGATCATCCTCGAATACCTTCCAATGCTTGATATTGTCTGGTACAGAGGGCCTATATCTTATCTCAACATCATATTTGAACTTAGGTGGCAGAGGGATCCTAAAATGACTGGCTGAGACAGCTAGGGAATCAGACAAAGTATTTTCCTCTCTTGGAATGAATAAAGTGTTGAAGGCTAAAAAGAAATTGTCAATCAGGTCCCATACCTCATTTTTGTAACTTTTGAGCTGAGGATGCTTAGACCGATAAGCATTTATGACCTGCTGGACTATCAAATCAACATCTCTGAATACTGCTAACTCCTCAATTCCCATGTCCTTTGCAGCCCTTAAACCTAAAACAAGAGCTTTGTATTTTGCCACATTATTGGTGGTTTCAAATTCTAGCTTGTATGACAGGGGTATGGTTTCCTGACAAGGTGACACAAAAACCACTCCGGCACCAACACCTTCATTAGAAGAGGCTCTGTCAAAGAACATCTTACACATAGAGATAGTTGGAGGAGGTGTTTCATGATAAGAAACGGGTTGCTTTACGAGTTGAAGAGGAGCCTCAGGAGCATCAGTGAGATGCAACAAACTAGACCCCAAACCAGTGTCAAGTGAAAAGATAGGGTGATTAGTGGGGTCTTCTTCGTCACTAACAATGTAGGCTAGTTGAGATTCCCTGTAAAGTCTTCTATGCTCCCCCCCAAACATAGGAATAGTGGCATATGTGAGGTCCATTTGTAATGTTCCTCCAAGCTTTTAAATCCAAGATCTTGATAATAGCATGCCAAACTTGGGGGGAATGTCAACTACCACAATGTTCATGACCACACTCTTCATTGGCAGCTGAAATAAGGACACCACCAGGTCTTTCATGACTCCAAGACATTGCACCCTCCTTGAATAAAAAGAGTACAAATCATGATAGGCCTTTGTTTCTTCCAGTCCCAATTCTTCCATGATTGTTTTGGGCATGAGGTTATGGGAAGCCCCTGAATCCATTAGGCAGTTATGTGGCACCTTATCATGTATGTTCAGGGATGTGTAGAAGGGTGGGGATGAATCATCCCTGTCTTCTACCATGGGACCTAGGATGACTGCTGGCTTTTCATCTTGGATATTTACTAAGTCTGTGGCAAGTTGAAGTGGCTCGGACTGCAACAGTTTGGAGAGGGACCTTTAGAAGTCTTCATGTTTGACTAGCTCTGAAAGGAGCACAAGAATTCTTATTTTCTGGATTTCATGCTCAAAACTAAAGGAGGAAGGAGGCTTAGGAATTTCCCTTACCTCAGGGACGGGGTCTTTGGCTGTTGGAAAAATATTTTGAGTTTTCTTTTCCTTGGCAGTGATTGTTGCAGGCTTAGTAGGCCTTTCTACTAAGAGAGGTTGATCAAGGATATCAGACTTCCCTTCTCTCTTCTTTGACCTGAGATTATATCTTTTAGGACTTTTGTCTTTGGCTTTCTCCTCTTTACTCAGTTCATTGATTTGGATGTTCATGAGGGATTATTCATATGAAAATTGAGTCAAATGGGGAAAAGGGGAGGTGTCTTCAATACAATGAATCTCAGGATCTAGTTCTTCTTCTTCCCTCTCCTCATCATCAACTAGGTTATTTTGGAGAGGGGTTTGAATCCTTTGATCATCCCTATCTCTGTTTATTTATTCCCTTGGAATAGTCTGGGGAACATTGTTGTTTGGCCTCCTGAAATTTCCTCTGTTGTCAATGTTTTGAGGATTTATGTAAGTTTGTTTCCCCTCCATTTTCATTTTCTCCATTTCTGCAGACAGAGACTTTACCATCTTTGTCAATTCATCCGAGGGTAAGCTGTCGAAGAGACAGATGTTGAGGCCTCAGATTTCCCTTTTCCCCTGTCTTTGTCAGGTTTTCTTCTGAGCATGTTGACTGCCAACACATTGGATTCTACTTTCAGGGATGCATCTTTCATGTTATCCAAGGAAGTAGCTCTTCTTTCTCTAAGCAGGAGGCAGAAATCAGGGTCAAAAGCACTAGCATAAGTAATTTTGGCTGAGGCTTCTGAGGGTTTTATCTCAATAGGGATCATATTATACATTTTATTGAATCTCTTGGAGAAGCTAGAGATAGACTCTCTGATCCAGGTGGATATTGGTGGCCACACACCTTTTCCAATTGGCTCAAAACAGTTTTTTGGCAATTTTGGCAATTTACTATTTTTAGCAGTTTTTACTTCTGGGGCCATTTTGAGGACCTAAATGAAGGTTTTTTGGGATAGAGATTCTCAATGAAATCCTACGGCATGATTGAGGCCAAAAAATGAATCTCCTTGATGATAACTTTCCAACGGGCTATCATACGCCTAAAACAGAGATTGTATGCAAAAGTTATGACCCCGAGAAGTTAATGTACTAACTTACCCAAACGGAGCCCACACGACTTTTGGCGCTTCATCTCCTAGGGTTAGGTTTTTGGATGTATAGGGTTTTTGGAATTCCTGATTATTATAAAAAGGCCTTCAGAGCCTCATTGTAATCTTCTTCTTGTGAATGAGCACAACCGTCACATCTCTTCTCAAAGATAAGCCGCCACCATTCCAACAAACTTGTTTCCGCTGCATTTTACAGTTTCAGCTTATTTCATTATTGAATAGAAAACCAGTTTCACTGTATCTTTGTTATTTTGTGTTAAGCACCTGTTAAAAATATGTATTCATTTCATTCTTCTTATAAAATCTGGATCAGTGGTATTCGATCAGTCTTCTCATTTTCGTCTTAATGCATGTCCCCAACGAGGTCGGAGTACAAAGAGTTGGGTCTCAAGCTTGTTTCTCTTGAGGACAAAAGATCTCACACACCCAAGCGACCTATCATGGTAGGAGAAAGTAAATATGAAGGGACAAGAGATCCTTTCAAACTATTTATTGAGGAATCCCTCACGCAACAGAGGAGCGAGATGATGGATAGTTTCGCACAAATCCTTTGGCGACTACCAACAGGCGACGCATCTTCTTCGAGCGGAGGCGCCACCCCCTTCAAGGTACAAATAAGCTTCGATATTCCTATATTTGAAGGTCGGATAGATGCAGATGTTGTAGAAAAATGGTTGAATCTACTAGAAGGGTATTTTTCTGTCCATAACTTTTAGGATAAAGAAAAGATTACTTTTGCGCTCCTCAAAGTCGTTCCCCGTGTCAAAGATTGGTGGGAAACTTTCTATTAGAAAAAAGAAACAAAGGAACCATCATTATTTACATCCATAGCCACCTAGGAATCCTTCAGGGATGATGTTAAGGAACAATACTACCCTGTTGGAAGTTATGACGACCTGTATACCAAATGGACTACACTGCAGCAAGAAACGGACCAAGCAGTGTCAGATTTCACAAATATCTTCCATACCTTGCGCACCAAGATGGGTATCAAAGATTCAAAGAGACATATGGTGCTCAAGTACTGCAGTGCTCTGCATAGATACATCTAGACCGAAATGGAATTTATGGACATCTCATACTTGGGTGCGGCCTATCGATATGATGTCAAAATTGAGCAGAATCTCAAACAAAAGGCGCGACAATTTGGGCCTGGGAACCCCTCACAACAAAATCTAGTAAAGGGCGGCACCAACCCACACAAAAAAATACAGAACAAATATGGACAGTATCAGGACAACCATTCCAATCCGTAAGAAAATAAGGACACTGGAAAGCCAAAGAAAGATACCGGGAAGTGGTGCAACTTCCATAAGAGCCCTTGGCATAACACTATTGACTGCCGCTCAAAGCAGTCATTGGTGGCCGAAGTGAAATCCTCTGAATTAGATGTGGATTCTGACTCTGAGCCAGAACTAGAAAGGGGAAGATGGATCATTGATGTTGAACCCAGTGCCACTATTGCTACCACCAAGCTCCAGACTAGTGAACTAGATGAGCCAGAAGAAGGAGAGTGCCTCTTCCATTCACATATGTGGGTAAAAGGAACCTCGCTGCACTTCATCGTTGATAGCGGTAGATAGAAGAACCTCATCTTAGCAGAGGTCATTAAGCAGTTCGCCTTGCTAACAATGTCGCACCCACAACCCTACACCATTGGATGGCTCTACCAAGGAAGCGATCTCCACGTCAGCCAACAGTGTCGACTATCATACAGCATCAAGCCCTTCAATGACAAGGTATTTTGTGATGTTGTTCCTCTTGAGTTTTGTGATGTTGTTCCTCGCCAACGTTTTTTATGGAAACATCATGCTATATATGAGTCTAGGCCTTGTAGTGTTATTGTTACTTTGAACAGGAAATTCTACAGGATACCTGAGGCAGTCCCGCCTAGTGCTATTTCCTTGATCTCTGCTAAGCAATGTAGGAAGGTCATCTCTCAGATGGGGAAGTTTGTCCTCTTCGTGATTCAGTCTTAGAATAAGAGAAAGATCACAACCACATCCAGGGTCTCTACGGCCGACCTCTCCACACAACAGAAGCAAGTAGACAAGGTCGTAGAAGAATACTCAGATATCTTCTCCTCACCTATCGGGGTACCTCTACACTGCTAGGTCAAGCAACCCATTGATCTGGCCCTCGATGCACTATTTCCCAATGGGATAGTGTATCATCGCTCTCTGTTAGAGAATGAGGATATCAAGTGACAGATCCAAGATCTTCTCCACAAGGGGCACATCTTTCCTAGCTCATCACCTTGCGGGAGCCCAATCGTGCTGGTACAGAAGAAAGATGGAACCTGGGGACTCTGCATTGATTACCGGGCTCTGAATAAGATCACAGTCAGAAACCGGTACTTGATTCCCTGAATCGACGATCTCCTTGATCAACTCACGGGGCCCAAATACTTCAGTAAGATTGATCTAAAGTTTGGCTACCACCAGGTCCCGATAGAACAAACAAATGTATGGAAGACCGCCTTCAAGTTGAAGGAAGGCCTTTTTGAATGGTTGGTCATGCCCTTTGGTTTGATAAATGCACCAACCACTTTCATGAGGTTGATGGATGATATCTTGTGACCATTCACCAATAATTTTGTATTGGTGCATCTTGATGAAATTCTCATTTATAGCAAGACTTGGGCTGAACACTTGCAACATATTCAACAGGTTTTGCACACCTTGCGACAACACAAGCTATACGCCAACTTGGAAAAATGCTCCTTCGGGATGGACAGGGTCCATTACCTGGGCTACATTGTTTATCAACATGGCATACATGTGGATCTAGCCAAGATCCAAGTCATCAGTGACTGGCCAACCCCAACCACACTCACCGAGCTCTGGAGCTTCTTGGGCCTTGCCAATTTCTACTACAGGTTGGTGTTGGGATTCTCCCATATTGCATGGGCCCTCGACCAAATAACCAGGGGTGGTGGTAAGGAGAAATTTGCATGGAGGTGGTCCCAACAACAAGCGTTCGATGATTTGAAGCAGCGCTTGTGCTCAACCCCAATACTTTCACTCCTAGACCTACAACATCCCTTTGAGACCGAGATAGATGCTTCCGACTATGCTGTGGGTGTCATTCGCACTCAACACAGCCACCCTATGGCCTATCATAGTGAGACACTATCAAATGTTGTGCATAAGTAACCTACTTATGAAAAAGAAATGTACTCCATTGTGAAAGCCTGTTGCTAGTGGAGACACTACATTCTTGGGAAGGAGACAGTCATCCACACTAATCATAAGCCACTGCAGTTCATGCAGACACCAGGAAAATTGCAGAATGACTGTCATCAAAAGTGGTCCACATAATTGCAGCAATTCCACCTCAACATCAAGTATAAAATAGGAAGCACCAATCACATCACCGATTGCCTCAGTAGACCGCCAGTTGTGGCACTCGCCATGGTGCTAGACTCTTGTGGCCATGAGACCTCTAGATGGCCCCAACTCTATAAGATAGACCCAAACTTCACCACCACCTACCAAATGTTGGGGGAAAACATAGTTGTCAATAATTTCCATATTCAGGATAGGTTGTTGTGTCGTCTAGGCCATATCTATGTTCCATCAAGCGAGTGAGCGAAGATGATATGGGAATCCCACTACAGTCGGGTGGCAGGACACTTCAGTGTTGAAAATACAGTGGTGATGCTACAAAAAAATTTCTACTGGCTGAAACTTCGACAAGAGGTCAGCAAGTATATTAGGTCCTACATTGCCTGCATGATTGCCAAATTGACCACTAAGAAATGGGGCTTGTACAACCCTCTTCCTACTCCTGACAGGCCATGGGAATCCATCTCAATGGACTACATGTTGGTCCTCCTGTTCACCAAGCGGGGAAACGACTGTGTTTTTGTGGTTGTTGATTTATTTTATAAGATGGCGATTTTGGTTGCCTACAAGAAGAACATCACAGCAGAGTCCACTACCAAGCTCTTCTTTGAATGAGTCTGGGTACATTTTGGAATCCCACAAACCATTGTCTCAGATTGGGATAGCCAATTTCTCAGCACATTCTGGTCGAGCCTCTGGTCACTGTTGGACACCAAGCTCACCAAAACTACGACCTTCCACCTGCAGACAGATGGCCAAGCCGAGGTCGTAAACTGAATGATTGTGCATATCCTCTGCATGTATAATTCAAAACACCCTCGCACATGGGATGAGATTCTTCCCTATTTCTAGCATAACTACAATTGAGCCCTACATAGCTCAACCAGCCACAACCCCTTTCAGGTAGGGTTGGGATTCCAACCTGTAGGCGTTGGAAGTCACTCCTGTATTGTAGCAGGACCAGAGCCCGACGCCCATCATTTTATGTCACGAATAATTTATTTGGGTGATCGAATGGATAGAGACCCAAGAAGATATCGATCTAACTCAGAAAACTGGTCTTGGTATGTAGAAAAAGAAAGGAGGTCTTGATCTAACTTCCGTCAGTGAGTTGATTATAAAATGAGCAGATGGAAGAATTAATGAGATGAGTGAGCAAGACTGCTTTGGGCATTAGGCCTTTCAGCAGCTTGAGGAGGAAAAAATCAGAATACAAGATCCTCTTGGTTCAGAGTTTCGGGGAACTGAAGGGTGACTTGAATAGATCTTCCAATTCCAAATCATTCAGCGTTGAGAAAATACAAGGACTGACTAGAAACAATACAACTATTATAGTGATCCAACATTCATCATCCTATAACAGCACAACTCGATTGAATCCTCCAATTCCGAGCTGTTCTAACACAGTGTACACCGAGGGATGGAAAGAGGCTGACATTCATAAGGAAAGAAGTCTCAAGTGCCAATACATAACCAGAGCAACCAGTGCTTCATCAAAACTTTACAATCGGGAGCCTGGCTCAACCATTGATACCTTACAAAAATACAAAAATTGAGAATATATACTCAGAGCAGTGCGTTCCCTTGGCATCAGTAGGGTAGCTGAGACATTAAAGTCCAACCTATCGTGTGCAGGTTCTTTGGTCAGACGAGAACATCAGATCGACATGGGCCTTTTAGATCAACTTGCACACCGGACGGTCTTGGGAAGACTGCCTGCCAGAACCTCCATGCCTCACATTCATGGCTAGAACTGAAGTTTCAGCTACTATCCTACTTTTAATTAATCGCTCCCCTCTATGTCGAGTGATGGAAACTTTGAGCACAAGAAACGACCACACGCTCGCTTCCCGAGCTCTGCGGCTAGCTTCCCCTGGAGCCTTTTTCTAAGGCACTTTGATCCTCCTCCTTTCGAGAAATTCCCTCATTCTAGCATTCAGGACTATTGGTGACTAAAACTGCAAAAACGGCCTATCACATGGAGGATGGATTTGGCTTCAAAAAACAACAGACACGATCCCTCTTCTTTTGATCATATTGGCACCATATCCCCTGATTTATTTGTCCTTACCCCATACGACCTTGAGCTGTGACCATGGGCCCGCGCCCAAGGCACCTTCGACACTTCGTGTTTCAGGGATCCCAGCTGCAGATAAAAAATGTTTCATAGTTGCGATGGGAGACGTTGTGACAGAGCCCGATCGTGTGCCACGTGTTCCTCCGGGATGGACAACCTAGATCATTTCGGCAATATTGTGGGCCTGACACTGGGCGCCTTTGTCACTTCACATTTTGTGGCTGGGAGGAGGTTGATCCTCGTTCTTCAAAGTCACGATGTGTGAAGAGGTGATAGAGCCTAATTGTGCACCACATTCCCCCCTCTGATCGAACGACCCTAAACACTTTCGGCAATACTGTGGGCCCGACATTAAAAGTGCTTTTCATTTTGTGACTCGAGAGTTCGCGGGTCGAAGACCCTCGGCTCATCTTTTCCAAACTCCTAATACCCAAGATGGCGATACAGTTCTAGCTCCTTTCCTTGTCAGTTCCCTCCAAAAGTAACCGTCGGCCAGGGCTCAAGTACTAGTGCCTCTCGCAACTCGCGATCTCGCGAGTTGGAGTGTCGAACTTTGGCATTCTCCCCTTGTGAAGTCCCGAGACGTGATGGCTCCTTTTATTTCAACAATTCTTGTGATTCATGATCTCGCGCAACCAAAGGATATGGCCCGCCCTTCTATCTCAAGAACCCCGAGTTCAAGAAATAATCCCACGCTTAAACTGATCGCAATCAAT
>SNQJ01S0043494.1:0-27587 GCA_010110895.2 Picea sitchensis | reverse complement strand
GGTCAATGAATGTGAATAATATTATGAATATATATATATATATATATTGCAGGACAGCTGAGAGGGAATATGCTAAAAAATATACCACGATGGCTGAAGAAAGGTGGTGTAAGGCACCTTGAAAGGTGGCGTTATCTTCCACCGAAACCAATACCGTATTTGGACTTCACTGGCTCGGAGAACCAAGAGTGGCTCGCTGGCCCAAAATAAATTACTCGCAAGTTGGTAGGTAGATGGATCCTTAGGAATTAATGAGGGATGGGGGAAGTGAACCGCCCATTCATAGGATCCTCAGGCCTGACCACCATGAGGGAAATCGCGCCACACACAACCTCGCAAGAGGGAAATGCATGAGGAAGAAGCGCGGAGGGGGCAGATGCGAGGGAAGGAAGAGAACTCTGGAAAACACAAAGTGAGTGATAGCAGAGAAGGGGGAGAGTAACCCTCGTTCTATGTCACTGGAAAATAGAGATGCAGTCTCACAACATCGTGGTCTCAGCTCGAGGGTGGCTAGTGGTAAATCCTATCAGAATCACTGATCCTACGGTTGGGTGGAAACGAGCACCCATCTCAGCAGTTGCACTCACTTCTGGTGTTATTTCTAGTAAGTGTTTTACATCTTGCATCGTGAAATTTATATGCTGACATATATGCTCTTAGGTTGTGCAGTTTTATGAATGGTTTGAGTATAAGACTGCCTGTGTAGTTTTTTAATTCAGGAATGGTGGTTGCATGCTTATAATGGAAGGGCCACATATGGCTTATGTTTATAAATAGATTTATATGTATATACGCACATTGAATCAATTCAGAATTCAAGCCGTTTCTTGGGAAATCTATACCCTTATCCATCTCAGGTAATACCCTGGGTAGATATCCTCATAGAGACACCCTTCTTAGAAATCTCACCAAGAACTTGGAAAAGGATTCCAAAGTGCAAACCTTAGCAACCCGGTACGAGGAAGAATGATCCTCTTAAAGTCTCGGAATGGAAACGTAGGGATAAGTATCAATCAACGGATGAGATCTTGTCGAAGGATCTATGGTCATTCACAACTGTTATATTGGAAGAGCACACGAGGCCGTTAAATGCCTTAACCCCTTTTTCCTTCATCTTCGTGAGTAGCGAAGAAATTGGGACTGTAGATCCCCGGGTTCTGTGGGAGCATTTGGACCATCGTTTTTTCCACGTCCAGGGAGCAGTGGGAGATTGCACAGCGTGGGACAGATTTGAGCTGTCAGATCTTAATTAGAAAACCCGACAGTCATTGGATCTATCGATATTTTCACGAGGTTTAAACCCTCGCACATAGAGCAGCAGAGTGAAAGTCCCGAGAAGGAGTTTGTATCGGTATATCGGCCTTCGAGAATTTGAGAGTCCGGGCACTCGACATCAGAAGTCATGAAATAGTGAATGGGGATGTGAGTCATCTATCTACGGGAGGAAGCATGTCATAGAATCATCCGTTTCAGAGCTTCGGGCAATGAGACTCACAGAGGTGAGCGCCTAGCCCTTGCGAGCGATGAAGTCGCGAAAGAATTTGAGCCCTCCATCTGCAGGAGGACATGTGTCACGAGATCCTCCCTATCGAGGATTCAAACATCGGGAGTCAGAGGAGGAAGTATCTTGGCCTTGCGAATGGTGAATTCATGAGAGGATCAGGACCGTCCATGTTGGAGGACAGGTGGCAGAGATCCGACCATTTCGCGTATCAGGGATTCGTGAGTTTGGAGGTGGAAGACCAGTATCTTGGAGTCACGAAGTCCCGAGTTGCGAGATCATGATGTGATCTGGGTCGTTGATCAAAGAGGAAGGACAACCATGGGATCTGACATCTCGATACATCGCTTATCGGAGATTCGTGAGTTTGGAAGTGGAAGACCAAACCCTTAGAGTCGCAAAGTCTCGAATAGCGAGAAGTAGGAGCAACCATTGAGTCAGGACCTCCTCGCCATATCGCATATCGGGGTCTTGGAGGTTGAGGGGAATCAGTTTTGACTGTAGAATTCCCGATCTTGCGATTTGCGAAAGCTTGTGAAACATGTGGCACATCCCGAAAAACCTTCATTTAGGCCCCCAAAATGGCCCCGGAAGTAAAAACTGCTAAAAATAGTAAATTGCCAAAATTGCCAAAAAACTATTTTGAGCTAGTTTGAAAAGGTGGGTGGCCACCGATATTCACCTGGATCAATCCTCCCTCCTTAGGAAGCAATTGTATCCATTGCATTGAGGTCTCCCATCAGATGAGGAAATTTCTGTTGAATCTAGCCCCGGGTGAGCCACTTGCCTTGGTGCAGGAGCTGCCCTACTTTGATGACTCGATAAAGCTGGAACCTTTGCTGTCGAGTGCCTTTGATATGTGTGTCCACAATTTGATCATTGGATGCCTTTTGTATGCAGTCGGGGTTGATCTCAGTTGCTGTCAGTTGTTATGCTACTTTTGAGGTGTCCAATAATGGTGGGAAATAAGGGCGAAGGATATCCACGTTAAACACTGGGTGCAGGCCAACGAAAGGAGGAATGTTGAGCTGAAAATCATTATCTCCCTTGGCCTTGGTGATGGTGTATGGCCCATAATGGAGTGGACGAAGCTTTCAATGGGGTCTTGTAATGCATTATTTCTGCAAGTGCAACCAAACTTTGTCGCCCACTTGAAACTTATGTGGCACCCAATGTTTATCATGGCGTTGTTTGTACTTGTCATTGGACTTCTGTAAGATATCCTGAACCTGTTGGAAGATGTGCTAGATCCACTCAATGAACCGGGTGGCTTTTCCATCTTTAGTTGGAACAAGGGATGAGTCAGTTGAGTTGAATGCAAGGGGAAGTGCAACATCTATGGGACCCAATGGTTGTGTTAACATTAATTCTTGTTAAGCGGGGTGGGTTTTTTTCTCTCCTTTGAGCCCGTAGCCGGAGCTGCGAAGAAGTAGGCCTAAAAGTGCAACAAATGCATTTTATTCGAAGGGTGCGGTCGTGAGCACCAAGCACAACACACAGAAGAAGTCCTTTTCGGGCTTAAAATCAAGCGAGCAGGCATTTTTTTTTCAACGGCAAGGATTCATCAACGGAGAAAAGCAATGGTCCGTGGATAATTGTAATCGACGGAGTCACACCAAGTATAGTGTAGAAGTTTTCAAGGAAGTGAGCAGTCGGAATTCTTCATGGAGCACCCGTGAAGTTACGAGGGCCATTGATCGCGATCAGTTTAAGCGTGGGATTATTTCTTGAACTCGGGGTTCGTGAGATCGGACGGTGGGCAATATCCTTTGGTTGCGCGAGATCATGAATCACGAGAATTGTGGAAAGGAAAGGATCCATTGCGTCTCGAAACTTTGCAAGGGGAGAATGCCAAATTTTGACACTCCAACTTGCGAGATCGTGAGTTGTGAGAGACGCTAGTACTTGAGCTTTGGCCGACAGTTACATGTGGAGGGTACTGACAAGGAAAGGAGCCAAACCCGTATCACCATCTCAGGTATCAGGAGTTTGGAAAAGATGAGCCGAGGGTCTTAAACCCACGAACTCGTGAGTCACGAAATGCAAAGGGATTTTAATGTCGGGCCCACAGTATCGCCAAAAGTGTTCAGGGTCGTTCGATCAGAGGGGGGCACATGGTGCATGATTAGGCTCTATCGCCTCTTCACACATCATAACTTTGAAGAACAAGGATCAGCCTCCTCCCAGCTGTGAAATGTGAAGTGTCAAAGGTGCCCATTGTCGGGCGCACAAGCTCGCCGAAATGATCCAGGTCGTCCATCCTGGAGGAACACATGGCGCATGATTGGGCTCTGTTGCAACTTCTCCCATCGCAACTGTGAAACACTTTTTCTCTGTAGCTGGGATCCCCGAAACGCAAAGTGTCGAAGGCACCTTGGGTGCGGGCCCATGGTCACAACGCAAGGTCATATGGGGTAAGGATAAAGAAATCAAGGGATATGGAGCCAATATGATCAAAAGAAGAGGGATCGTGTCTGTTGTATTTTGAAGCCAAATCCATCTTCCATGTGACGGGCCATTTTTGCAGTTTTAGTCACCAAGAGTCTTGAATGCTAGAATGAGGGAATTTCCCAAAAGGAGGAGGATCAAAGTTCCTTAGAAAAAGGATCCAAGGGAAGCTATCCCCCGAGCTCAGGAAGAAATCGTGTGGTCATTTCTTGTGCTCAAAGTTTCGGCACTCGCCATAGAGGGGAGTGATTAATGAAAAGTAGGCTGGTAGTTGACACTTTAGTTCTAGAAATGAATGTGAGGCATGGAGGTTCTGGTAGACAGTCTGCCCAAGACCGTCCGGTGTGCAGGTTGATCTGAAAGGCCCATGTCGTTCTGATGTTCTCGTCCAACCAAAGAACCTACACACGATAGGTTGGACTTTAATGTCTTAGCTACCCTACTAATGCCAAGGGAGTGCACTACTCTGAGTATATATTCTCAATTGTTGTATTTTTGTAAGGTATCGATGGTTGAGCCAGACTCTCGATTGTAAAGTTTTGAT
This sequence comes from Picea sitchensis, assembly GCA_010110895.2. Lineage (NCBI taxonomy): Eukaryota > Viridiplantae > Streptophyta > Pinopsida > Pinales > Pinaceae > Picea > Picea sitchensis. The sequence continues at coordinate 23,094 of SNQJ01S0043494.1, read as the reverse complement.
GAAGCACTGGTTGCTCTGGTTATGTATTGGCACTTGAGACTTCTTGCCTTATGAATGTCAGCCTCTTTCCATCTCTCTATGTACATTTTGTTAGAATAGCTTGGAATTGGAGGATCCAATCGAGTTGCACTATTATAGGATGATGTATGTTGGATCACTGTAATAGTTGTATTGTTTCTAATTAGTCCTTGTATTTTCTCAACACTGAATGATTTGGAATTGGAAGATCCATTCAAGTCACCCTTCAGTTCCCCGAAACTCTGAACCAAGAGGATCTTGTATTCTGAGTTTTTCCTCCTCAAGCTGCTGAAAGGCCTGATGCCCAAAGTAGTCTTGCTCACTCATCTCACCGAGTCTTCCATCTGCTCATTTTATAATCAACTCACTGACGAAAGTTAGATCAAGACCTCCTTTGTTTTTCTACATACCAAGACCAGTTTTTTGAGTTAGAGTGATATCTTCTTGAGTCTCTATCCATTCGATCACCCCATTAAATTATTCGTGAAATAAACTAATGGGCATCGGGCTCTGCTCCTACTGCAATCGAGGAGTGACTTCCAACGCCTACATTTCTGGCGCCGTTGCCGGGGACGAAGTTGAAAATTTTCCTCGAGATTCAACGCCATTGAGCCTCTAATTCTGAAGGTGCATCAGGCACCAGAGCCTTTGAAGATTGCTACTATGCACCTGGTGACTCCATTGTGACGACTCCACTAGAATTAACCTATCATTTTAATTGTGGCTTTCAGAGGCAGACACACGCGGTCCCATCCACAGCTGCCTCTAGCTACACCTGTAGCTGATCCAGAGGTGATTTTTAGAAAAGAAAAGGCCTCTGAAGGAGAAACTTCCACCGCCGAACTAGGTAATCCACCATCTCCTTCTGTAGAAACTCCATTTTCTTCTCCTCAGCTTCCTAGTAGACCTTTTTCTGAAGTTTCCCACTTCATGAATTCCGGGAGTTTTCCTGCTGCGTTTTCCCCTCCCGGTATGGGATTGGAGGGAGACATCCTTGTCACTCCCCTTTCCCCTGAAGCTGTACCTTGGCATGGACCCAGGACCACAACAAACTTCCCCACTCCTAGCTTTGCCACTCCTCCTCTTTTTACTGTTGCCACTTCTGCATAGAGAGAAGCATCTGCGGACTTAAGCCCATTAGCCTTCTCATTAAATCCCCCATTGTTTCCTGGAAGCTCATTCCCAGTATCCCCTTTTTGAGCCCCTTCCCCTCCAAGTTCTCCTCCACCTAATATCCCTATGGCAGGAGCAAATCCCCCTATGACCATAATGGAGGCTATTATAGCTGCTAGGTATGCTCCCCTTGTGTTACCTCAGCCTCTCAATGCCCTTCCAGCAGATGGTTACCTCAAGCAGCTGCCCAAGTTTACAAGCGAGGGGGACATAACTGTAGAAGAACAACTCAAAGCCTTATACAGTTTTACAGACGATCATGTTATCATGCATGCAAATGTATGGATGAGGATTTTCATCCATAGTCTTGAAGGTAAGGCTAGAAAATGATTTAGGGACCTGCCTCTTGGATCTATTGATGGGATTGAGGCTTTGGATAGTGCCTTTTTGAGACAATGGGGAGACAAAAAGGACTTCATGTATTACATGACTGAGTTCGAGTCTTTGAAGAGAAAGGAAGGAGAGTCTGTCTCTAACTTCTCCAAAATATTTAATAAAATGTACAATAATATCCCCACTGAGATAAAGCCCTCTGAAGCCTCTGCAAAGATCACTTATGACAGTGCTTTTGATCCTGATTTTTGCCTCCTATTGAGGGAAAGGAGAGCCACCACTCTAGCTCACATGCAGGACGCAGCCGTTGAAGTAGAGTCTAACATATTGGCTATTGACTGACTTAGGAATAAGGCTGACAGAGACGTATCCAGGGGAATAATAGAGGCCTCCCCATCCCATTCCTCTCCCCTTCCCCTTCAGACAAATGAGGTAGCTAAAGTACTGAAATCCCTTTCGGCTAGGATGGAGAAGTGGGAATTAGAGGGGAAGCCCACGTACAGAAACCCCCAGAATACTGATAACAAAGGTTTCAGGAGGCCTGGTAACAATATGCCACAAACTTTGCCAAACGAACAAAGAAGCAGAGACAGGGATGATCAGAGGATTCAGACCCCTCTCCAGAATAACCTAGTTTCTCATGAAGAAGGGGAGGAGGTGGATGAAATCGACCCTGAGATCCACTACATCGAGGAAACTTCCTCGTTTCATCATTTGACTCAATCTGCGTATGAAGAATCCCTTATCAACACTCAAATCAATGAGTTGAGTAAAGGGGAAAAGTCCAGCAACACTCCTATTAGATACAATCTCAGGTCAAAAAAGAAAGAAGGGAATTTTCATAGCCAAGATCAACCCCTCATAGCGGAAAGGCCCACTAAAGCTACAACAACCACTACTAAGGAAAATAAAACTCAAAATGCTTCGCCAACAGCCAAGGAACCTGTCTCCGAGGTAAGGGAAGCTCTTAAGTCTCTCTCCTCCTTTAGTTTTGAGTATGAGATTCATAAGATTAGGATTCATGTAACCCTCTCCAAACTAGTTCAAAATGAAGATCTCAAAAAGTCCCTCTCCAAGCTACTACAATCTGAGCCCCCCCAACCTTCCACGAACTCAATAAATCTCCAAGATGAAAATCCAATAGTTGTCCTAGGTCCCATGGTAGAAGACAGAGATAATTCATCCCCTCCTTTCTACACATCCCTGAACATACATGATAAAGTGCTGCATAATTGCCTCATGGATTCGGGGGATTCTCATAACCTTATACCCAAAATAGTAATGGAAGAATTGGGACTGGAGGTGACAAAGATTTATCATGATTTGTACTCTTTCGATTCAAGGAGGGTGCAATGCCTTGGAGTCATCAAAGACTTGGCGGTCTCTCTGTTTCAGTTGCCAATGAAGAGTGTGGTCATGGACATTGTAGTGGTTGACGTTCCTCCCAAGTTTGGCATGCTGCTGTCAAGATCTTGGATTAAAAAGATTGGAGGAACATTACAGATGGATCTCACATATTCTACTATTCCAGTATTTGGAGGGGAACATAGGAGGTTGTACAGAGAAGCTCAACTAGCCTATATTGTCCTTGATGAAGAAAACCCCACCAATCAACCCATCTTTGCACTGGACACTGATTTGGGGTCTAGTTTATTGCAGATCACCGATGCTCCTGAAGCCCCTTTCCAAATCAGAAAGAAACCCTTATTTGATCATGGGACATCTTCTCCAAACACCTACATTTGGAAAATGTTTTTCGACGAAGCTTCTTCTAGCGAAGGCGTTGGCGCTGGAGTGGTTTTCATGTCACCTTCCCAAGAGACCATATCCCTGTCATACAAGTTGGAATTTGAAACCACCAACAATGTGGAAAAGTATGAAACTCTTGTTCTGGGTATGAGGGCCGCGAAAGAAATGGGAATAAGGGATATGGCAGTGTTCGGAGATGCGGAATTGATAATCCAACAAGTCAGGAATGTCTATCAGGCCAATCATCCTCGGCTCAAAAGTTACAGGAACTAGGTATGGGACCAGATTGATAATTTATTCTCAGCTTTCAACATTTCTTTTGTCCCAAGGGAGGATAATGTTGTGGCCGATTCTTTAGTTGTTTCAACTAGCCGTTTCAAGATCCCTCTGTTGTCTATGGTAAATATGATGTTGAGATAAAATATAGGCCCTCTGTACCAGACAATGTCAAGCATTGGAAGGTATTCGATGATGATCTTGAAATCAAAATATTTCTCCAATCTGTTGATGAATTTTCTGCGTTGCAGATTTATCAGGATCCTAACCTTGAAGGTGACCACTACCCTTAGGTGTTTTTAAATGAAATTGCTAATCACCAAATTATTCAGCTTCCTAGCAATCACATTCTGAGGGGACTAGTCCCTTTAGAAATATTGTTTGATGGGAATGATGTGGCAGTAAAGGGTAGGGTTTTAGATGAAGAGGATGACATAGTTGAGTGCAACATTGGCACACAGGAGGAGCCTAAGTTTGTCAAGTTGTCGAGCAGTTTGACCAGAGAATAGAGGGTTGAATATAACGAGTTATTAAGAGAATTTGTCGATGTGTTTGCATGGACCTATGAATACCTCAAGACATATGACACATCTGTCATTGAACACAAGATCCCACTGAAGGAAGAGGCTAGGCCATTTAGGTAGAAGCTAAGACAGATAAATCCCATGATGCTGCCTGTCGTGGAAAAGGATTTGAAGAAGTTGTTAGATGCCCAAATCATTGTCCACTTGAGATATTCTGAATGGGTGGCCAATTTGGTCTCGGTAAGAAAGAAAAGTGGAGAAATCAGGCTCTATGTTGATTTCAGGAACCTGAACAGGAGCTCAAAGAAAGACAATTATCCCATGCCCAACATGGAACACATATTGTAGAGGGTAACTGGTGCATCTAGGATATCCATGATCGATGGTTTTTCGGGTTATAATCAAATATCAGTCATGCCTAAGGATAGAGAAAAAATGACCTTCACCACTCCTTGGGGCACATTCATGTATGCCAAAATGCCCTTTGGATTGATGAATGCAGGCGCAACATTTCAGCGGGCCATGGATATAGCCTTCATCGGGGAAAAAGACCAGTTTGTGGTGATCTATCTGGATGACATCACAGTCTTCTCTAGGTCTGATAAAGAGCACTGCTATCACTTAAGGAAAGTTTTCTTGAAATGCCGGAGGTTTTGTCTTTTCCTAAATCCTAAGGAATATTTGTTTTTTATGAAGGAGGGGAAATTGTTAGGTCATATAGTATCAACAGAAGGAGTGAGGATTGATCCTAGCAGGGTAGAGGCAATTCATAATTTGTCACTTCCCCAGTCTAGAAAGGAAGTTCAGGCCTTTTTAGGGAAGATTAACTTTCTGAGGACGTTCATCTCAAATTTCGCTGAGGTGGTGAAACACATCACAACCATGCTCAGGAAAGGAAAAGAAGTAAAATGGACTGTTGAACCCAGGGAATCTTTTATCCAAATAAAAAGGGCATTGACTAAGGAACCTATGCTGATCAGTCCTGACTATTCCAAAGACTTCCTAGTTTTCTCTTTCGCTCCTTTTGATACAGTAGCAGCGGTCTTATTGTAGAAAAATGAGGAAGGGTGAGAGCAACCCATTGCCTTCTTCAATAAAGCATTAAGAGATGCAGAAATCAGGTACGAGATCATGGAGAAGCAAGCCTATGCCTTGGTGAAAGCTCTCAAATATTTCAGAGTCTATGTCTTGCACTCAAAAGTGACTGCATACGTTCCTTCAACTTCTGTGAAGGACATCCTTATACAACATGACATAGATGGGAGAATAGGTAAATGGATTGCCAAAATCTTGGAGTTTGATCTGGAGATTAAGCCCACCAAGTTGGTTAAGGGGCAGGGTTTAGCCAAGCTACTGGCTGAATCCAATTGCAGAGCCTTGGGGATTAGTCTGATCAATACTTGCTCAGGAACTTAGCAAGCTGATTCACCCAGCCAAAGTTCTCAGGATGACTTGCCACTAATAGAATGTGCCTGGTATCGAGACATCTTGTACTTTCTGCAGGAGTTGAGGCCCCCTGATGAAATGGGTAAAATTAAGGCAAGATCTTTAAAACTCAAGGTGGTCAAATATTGCCTCATTGACCAAGTCTTGTACTAGAGAGACCCTCTAGGTGTGTTGTTGAGGTTTTTGAGCCCACAGGAATCCAAGAAGGTTATATTTAAATTCCATAATGGCCTTTGTGGAGGACATTATTTTTGGAATACCACAGCTCACAAAATCCTCAGAGCTGGGTATTGTTGGCCCACTTTATTCACTGATGTCTGCAGAGAAATTAGAGCCTACATCAAATGCCAAAAGTTCTCAAGAAAGCAGTAGCTTAGAGAACTGCCACTGAAGCATGTAGTGGCTTCAGCACCTTTTCAACAGTGCGGGCGAGACTTCATCGGGGAAATCCATCCTCCCTCAAGTGGCCAACATAAATGGATCTTGACTACAACAGACTATTTCACCAAGTGGCTAGAAGATGCCCCCACCAGAAGTGCATCACACAAAGTAATTATCAGCTTCCTGGAGGATATCATAGCCAGATTTGTCCCAACAGGATTGTCACTGATAATGCTGCTTCTTTCAAATCTGAGCCTTTGATTAAGTTCTGTGAGCAGTTCCAGATCTCGCTAATTTACTCCACCCCTATTATCCTCGAGGAAATGGACTGGCAGAATCTTGTAATAAAATACTAATCAAGCTCATTAAAATATTATTGGAACACAATAAGAGGGCTTGGGATTTAAAGCTCAAATTCACCCTATGGGATGATCGAGTAACAATGAAGAAGTCCCTGGGCACCTCGCCTTTCCAGCTGGTCTATGGAACAAAGGCAGTTTTTCTCACTCAGCTCGCCTTACCTGTAGCGAAGTTCTTTCAAGATTATGGAGAGTCAGATCATATGGTCAGAAGGATTCATCAGATGGTGGAAGTACAACAGATCAAGGAATAGGTGATGGACGCAGCTCATAGTCATCAGCAGAAGGTCAAATAGGCCTTTGACAGGAAAGTAAGGAAGAAGGAGTTTGAAATCGGGGATTTGGTGCTTAAGTGGGATGCACCCAGACATGATAAGGGAAAACACAACAAGTTTGAAACCCTATGGATCGAGCCCTTCAAAATATATGAGGTTTTCTCAAATAACATGTATAGGTTGCAGGATTTGGAGGGTGAAGAGGTTTTCAACAGCCCAGTAAATGGGCATTTTCTGAAGAAATGTTTTGTTTGAGTTGTAGACGACTCCTTTGTTTGTTTATATTATCCTTTTGGTTCTTTGTTTATTTTTTATTTTTGGCTTATTAAATGACTCCATAGCCCAATAGCAAGGCACTGAAGCTGCAAATGAGTTCTTAGAGCCTCGCAGGGATGACTCTATCCCCCATGGAGCCTAATGTTAACATTAATTCTTGTTAAGCGGGGTGGGTTGTTTTCTCTCCTTTGAGCCCGTAGCCTGAGCTACGAAGAAGTAGGCCTGAAATTCCAACAAAGGCATTTTATTCAAAGGGCACATTCGTGAGCGCCAAGCACAACACACAGAAGAAGTCCTTTTCAGGCTTAAAATCAAGCGAGCGGGCATTTTTTTTTCAACGACAAGGATTCATCGATGGAGCAGAGCAATGGTCGATGGATAATTGCAATCCACCGAGTCGCGCCAAGTATAGCGCAAAAATTTTCAAAGAAGTGAACGGTCGAAATTCTCCATGGAGCACCCGCGAAGTTACGAGGGTCATTGATTGCGATCAGTTTAAGCGTGGGATTATTTCTTGAACTCGGGGTTCTTGAGATCGAAGGGCGGGCCATATCCTTTGGTTGCGCGAGATCATGAATCACAAGAATTGTTGAAATAAAAGGAGCCATCACGTCTCGGGACTTCACAAGGGGAGAATGCCAAAGTTCGACACTCCAACTCGCGAGATCGCGAGTTGCGAGAGGCACTAGTACTTGAGCCCTGGCCGACGGTTACTTTTGGAGGGAACTGACAAGGAAAGGAGCTAGAACTGTATCGCCATCTTGGGTATTAGGAGTTTGGAAAAGATGAGCCGAGGGTCTTCGACCCGCGAACTCTCGAGTCACAAAATGAAAAGCACTTTTAATGTCGGGCCCACAGTATTGCCGAAAGTGTTTAGGGTCGTTCGATCAGAGGGGGGAATGTGGTGCACAATTAGGCTCTATCACCTCTTCACACATCGTGACTTTGAAGAACGAGGATCAACCTCCTCCCAGCCACAAAATGTGAAGTGACAAAGGCGCCCAGTGTCAGGCCCACAATATTGCCGAAATGATCTAGGTTGTCCATCCCGGAGGAACACGTGGCACACGATCGGGCTCTGTCACAACGTCTCCCATCGCAACTATGAAACATTTTTTATCTGCAGCTGGGATCCCTGAAACACGAAGTGTCGAAGGTGCCTTGGGCGCGGGCCCATGGTCACAGCTCAAGGTCGTATGGGGTAAGGACAAATAAATCAGGGGATATGGTGCCAATATGATCAAAAGAAGAGGGATCGTGTCTGTTGTTTTTTGAAGCCAAATCCATCCTCCATGTGATAGGCCGTTTTTGCAGTTTTAGTCACCAATAGTCCTGAATGCTAGAATGAGGGAATTTCTCGAAAGGAGGAGGATCAAAGTGCCTTAGAAAAAGGCTCCAGGGGAAGCTAGCCGCAGAGCTCGGGAAGCGAGCGTGTGGTCGTTTCTTGTGCTCAAAGTTTCCATCACTCGACATAGAGGGGAGCGATTAATTAAAAGTAGGATAGTAGCTGAAACTTCAGTTCTAGCCATGAATGTGAGGCATGGAGGTTCTGGCAGGCAGTCTTCCCAAGACCGTCCGGTGTGCAAGTTGATCTAAAAGGCCCATGTCGATCTGATGTTCTCGTCTGACCAAAGAACCTGCACACGATAGGTTGGACTTTAATGTCTCAGCTACCCTACTGATGCCAAGGGAACGCACTGCTCTGAGTATATATTCTCAATTTTTGTATTTTTGTAAGGTATCAATGGTTGAGCCAGGCTCCCGATTGTAAAGTTTTGATGAAGCACTGGTTGCTCTGGTTATGTATTGGCACTTGAGACTTCTTTCCTTATGAATGTCAGCCTCTTTCCATCCCTCGGTGTACACTGTGTTAGAACAGCTCGGAATTGGAGGATTCAATCGAGTTGTGCTGTTATAGGATGATGAATGTTGGATCACTATAATAGTTGTATTGTTTCTAGTCAGTCCTTGTATTTTCTCAACGCTGAATGATTTGGAATTGGAAGATCTATTCAAGTCACCCTTCAGTTCCCCGAAACTCTGAACCAAGAGGATCTTGTATTCTGATTTTTTCCTCCTCAAGCTGCTGAAAGGCCTAATGCCCAAAGCAGTCTTGCTCACTCATCTCATTAATTCTTCCATCTGCTCATTTTATAATCAACTCACTGACGGAAGTTAGATCAAGACCTCCTTTCTTTTTCTACATACCAAGACCAGTTTTCTGAGTTAGATCGATATCTTCTTGGGTCTCTATCCATTCGATCACCCAAATAAATTATTCGTGACATAAAATGATGGGCGTCGGGCTCTGGTCCTGCTACAATACAGGAGTGACTTCCAACGCCTACAGGTTGGAATCCCAACCCTACCTGAAAGGGGTTGTGGCTGGTTGAGCTATGTAGGGCTCAATTGTAGTTATGCTAGAAATAGGGAAGAATCTCATCCCATGTGCGAGGGTGTTTTGAATTATACATGCAGAGGATATGCACAATCATTCAGTTTACGACCTCGGCTTGGCCATCTGTCTGCAGGTGGAAGGTCGTAGTTTTGGTGAGCTTGGTGTCCAACAGTGACCAGAGGCTCGACCAGAATGTGCTGAGAAATTGGCTATCCCAATCTGAGACAATGGTTTGTGGGATTCCAAAATGTACCCAGACTCATTCAAAGAAGAGCTTGGTAGTGGACTCTGCTGTGATGTTCTTCTTGTAGGCAACCAAAATCGCCATCTTATAAAATAAATCAACAACCACAAAAACACAGTCGTTTCCCCGCTTGGTGAACAGGAGGACCAACATGTAGTCCATTGAGATGGATTCCCATGGCCTGTCAGGAGTAGGAAGAGGGTTGTACAAGCCCCATTTCTTAGTGGTCAATTTGGCAATCATGCAGGCAATGTAGGACCTAATATACTTGCTGACCTCTTGTCGAAGTTTCAGCCAGTAGAAATTTTTTTGTAGCATCACCACTGTATTTTCAACACTGAAGTGTCCTGCCACCCGACTGTAGTGGGATTCCCATATCATCTTCGCTCACTCGCTTGATGGAACATAGATATGGCCTAGACGACACAACAACCTATCCTGAATATGGAAATTATTGACAACTATGTTTTCCCCCAACATTTGGTAGGTGGTGGTGAAGTTTGGGTCTATCTTATAGAGTTGGGGCCATCTAGAGGTCTCATGGCCACAAGAGTCTAGCACCATGGCGAGTGCCACAACTGGCGGTCTACTGAGGCAATCGGTGATGTGATTGGTGCTTCCTATTTTATACTTGATGTTGAGGTGGAATTGCTGCAATTATGTGGACCACTTTTGATGACAGTCATTCTGCAATTTTCCTGGTGTCTGCATGAACTGCAGTGGCTTATGATTAGTGTGGATGACTGTCTCCTTCCCAAGAATGTAGTGTCTCCACTAGCAACAGGCTTTCACAATGGAGTACATTTCTTTTTCATAAGTAGGTTACTTATGCACAACATTTGATAGTGTCTCACTATGATAGGCCATAGGGTGGCTGTGTTGAGTGCGAATGACACCCACAGCATAGTCGGAAGCATCTATCTCGGTCTCAAAGGGATGTTGTAGGTCTAGGAGTGAAAGTATTGGGGTTGAGCACAAGCGCTGCTTCAAATCATCGAACGCTTGTTGTTGGGACCACCTCCATGCAAATTTCTCCTTACCACCACCCCTGGTTATTTGGTCGAGGGCCCATGCAATATGGGAGAATCCCAACACCAACCTGTAGTAGAAATTGGCAAGGCCCAAGAAGCTCCAGAGCTCGGTGAGTGTGGTTGGGGTTGGCCAGTCACTGATGACTTGGATCTTGGCTAGATCCACATGTATGCCATGTTGATAAACAATGTAGCCCAGGTAATGGACCCTGTCCATCCCGAAGGAGCATTTTTCCAAGTTGGCGTATAGCTTGTGTTGTCGCAAGGTGTGCAAAACCTGTTGAATATGTTGCAAGTGTTCAGCCCAAGTCTTGCTATAAATGAGAATTTCATCAAGATGCACCAATACAAAATTATTGGTGAATGGTCACAAGATATCATCCATCAACCTCATGAAAGTGGTTGGTGCATTTATCAAACCAAAGGGCATGACCAACCATTCAAAAAGGCCTTCCTTCAACTTGAAGGCGGTCTTCCATACATTTGTTTGTTCTATCGGGACCTGGTGGTAGCCAAACTTTAGATCAATCTTACTGAAGTATTTGGGCCCCGTGAGTTGATCAAGGAGATCGTCGATTCAGGGAATCAAGTACCGGTTTCTGACTGTGATCTTATTCAGAGCCCGGTAATCAATGCAGAGTCCCCAGGTTCCATCTTTCTTCTGTACCAGCACGATTGGGCTCCCGCAAGGTGATGAGCTAGGAAAGATGTGCCCCTTGTGGAGAAGATCTTGGATCTGTCACTTGATATCCTCATTCTCTAACAGAGAGCGATGATACACTATCCCATTGGGAAATAGTGCATCGAGGGCCAGATCAATGGGTTGCTTGACCTAGCAGTGTAGAGGTACCCCGATAGGTGAGGAGAAGATATCTGAGTATTCTTCTACGACCTTGTCTACTTGCTTCTGTTGTGTGGAGAGGTCGGCCGTAGAGACCCTGGATGTGGTTGTGATCTTTCTCTTATTCTAAGACTGAATCACGAAGAGGACAAACTTCCCCATCTGAGAGATGACCTTCCTACATTGCTTAGCAGAGATCAAGGAAATAGCACTAGGCGGGACTGCCTCAGGTATCCTGTAGAATTTCCTGTTCAAAGTAACAATAACACTACAAGGCCTAGACTCATATATAGCATGATGTTTCCATAAAAAACGTTGGCGAGGAACAACATCACAAAACTCAAGAGGAACAACATCACAAAATACCTTGTCATTGAAGGGCTTGATGCTGTATGATAGTCGACACTGTTGGCTGACGTGGAGATCGCTTCCTTGGTAGAGCCATCCAATGGTGTAGGGTTGTGGGTGCGACATTGTTAGCAAGGCGAACTGCTTAATGACCTCTGCTAAGATGAGGTTCTTCTATCTACCGCTATCAACGATGAAGTGCAGCGAGGTTCCTTTTACCCACATATGTGAATGGAAGAGGCACTCTCCTTCTTCTGGCTCATCTAGTTCACTAGTCTGGAGCTTGGTGGTAGCAATAGTGGCACTGGGTTCAACATCAATGATCCATCTTCCCCTTTCTAGTTCTGGCTCAGAGTCAGAATCCACATCTAATTCAGAGGATTTCACTTCGGCCACCAATGACTGCTTTGAGCGGCAGTCAATAGTGTTATGCCAAGGGCTCTTATGGAAGTTGCACCACTTCCCGGTATCTTTCTTTGGCTTTCCAGTGTCCTTATTTTCTTACGGATTGGAATGGTTGTCCTGATACTGTCCATATTTGTTCTGTATTTTTTTGTGTGGGTTGGTGCCGCCCTTTACTAGATTTTGTTGTGAGGGGTTCCCAGGCCCAAATTGTCGCGCCTTTTGTTTGAGATTCTGCTCAATTTTGACATCATATCGATAGGCCGCACCCAAGTATGAGATGTCCATAAATTCCATTTCGGTCTAGATGTATCTATGCAGAGCACTGCAGTACTTGAGCACCATATGTCTCTTTGAATCTTTGATACCCATCTTGGTGCGCAAGGTATGGAAGATATTTGTGAAATCTGACACTGCTTGGTCCGTTTCTTGCTGCAGTGTAGTCCATTTGGTATACAGGTCGTCATAACTTCCAACAGGGTAGTATTGTTCCTTAACATCATCCCTGAAGGATTCCTAGGTGGCTATGGATGTAAATAATGATGGTTCCTTTGTTTCTTTTTTCTAATAGAAAGTTTCCCACCAATCTTTGACACGGGGAACGACTTTGAGGAGCGCAAAAGTAATCTTTTCTTTATCCTAAAAGTTATGGACAGAAAAATACCCTTCTAGTAGATTCAACCATTTTTCTACAACATCTGCATCTATCCGACCTTCAAATATAGGAATATCGAAGCTTATTTGTACCTTGAAGGGGGTGGCGCCTCCGCTCGAAGAAGATGCGTCGCCTGTTGGTAGTCGCCAAAGGATTTGTGCGAAACTATCCATCATCTCGCTCCTCTGTTGCGTGAGGGATTCCTCAATAAATAGTTTGAAAGGATCTCTTGTCCCTTCATATTTACTTTCTCCTACCATGATAGGTCGCTTGGGTGTGTGAGATCTTTTGTCCTCAAGAGAAACAAGCTTGAGACCCAACTCTTTGTACTCCGACCTCGTTGGGGACATGCATTAAGACGAAAATGAGAAGACTGATCGAATACCACTGATCCAGATTTTATAAGAAGAATGAAATGAATACATATTTTTAACAGGTGCTTAACACAAAATAACAAAGATACAGTGAAACTGGTTTTCTATTCAATAATGAAATAAGCTGAAACTGTAAAATGCAGCGGAAACAAGTTTGTTGGAATGGTGGCGGCTTATCTTTGAGAAGAGATGTGACGGTTGTGCTCATTCACAAGAAGAAGATTACAATGAGGCTCTGAAGGCCTTTTTATAATAATCAGGAATTCCAAAAACCCTATACATCCAAAAACCTAACCCTAGGAGATGAAGCGCCAAAAGTCGTGTGGGCTCCGTTTGGGTAAGTTAGTACATTAACTTCTCGGGGTCATAACTTTTGCATACAATCTCTGTTTTAGGCGTATGATAGCCCGTTGGAAAGTTATCATCAAGGAGATTCATTTTTTGGCCTCAATCATGCCGTAGGATTTCATTGAGAATCTCTATCCCAAAAAACCTTCATTTAGGTCCTCAAAATGGCCCCAGAAGTAAAAACTGCTAAAAATAGTAAATTGCCAAAATTGCCAAAAAACTGTTTTGAGCCAATTGGAAAAGGTGTGTGGCCACCAATATCCACCTGGATCAGAGAGTCTATCTCTAGCTTCTCCAAGAGATTCAATAAAATGTATAATATGATCCCTATTGAGATAAAACCCTCAGAAGCCTCAGCCAAAATTACTTATGCTAGTGCTTTTGACCCTGATTTCTGCCTCCTGCTTAGAGAAAGAAGAGCTACTTCCTTGGATAACATGAAAGATGCATCCCTGAAAGTAGAATCCAATGTGTTGGCAGTCAACATGCTCAGAAGAAAACCTGACAAAGACAGGGGAAAAGGGAAATCTGAGGCCTCAACATCTGTCTCTTCGACAGCTTACCCTCGGATGAATTGACAAAGATGGTAAAGTCTCTGTCTGCAGAAATGGAGAAAATGAAAATGGAGGGGAAACAAACTTACATAAATCCTCAAAACATTGACAACAGAGGAAATTTCAGGAGGCCAAACAACAATGTTCCCCAGACTATTCCAAGGGAATAAATAAACAGAGATAGGGATGATCAAAGGATTCAAACCCCTCTCCAAAATAACCTAGTTGATGATGAGGAGAGGGAAGAAGAAGAACTAGATCCTGAGATTCATTGTATTGAAGACACCTCCCCTTTTCCCCATTTGACTCAATTTTCATATGAATAATCCCTCATGAACATCCAAATCAATGAACTGAGTAAAGAGGAGAAAGCCAAAGACAAAAGTCCTAAAAGATATAATCTCAGGTCAAAGAAGAGAGAAGGGAAGTCTGATATCCTTGATCAACCTCTCTTAGTAGAAAGGCCTACTAAGCCTGCAACAATCACTGCCAAGGAAAAGAAAACTCAAAATATTTTTCCAACAGCCAAAGACCCCGTCCCTGAGGTAAGGGAAATTCCTAAGCCTCCTTCCTCCTTTAGTTTTGAGCATGAAATCCAGAAAATAAGAATTCTTGTGCTCCTTTCAGAGCTAGTCAAACATGAAGACTTCTAAAGGTCCCTCTCCAAACTGTTGCAGTCCGAGCCACTTCAACTTGCCACAGACTTAGTAAATATCCAAGATGAAAAGCCAGCAGTCATCCTAGGTCCCATGGTAGAAGACAGGGATGATTCATCCCCACCCTTCTACACATCCCTGAACATACATGATAAGGTGCCACATAACTGCCTAATGGATTCAGGGGCTTCCCATAACCTCATGCCCAAAACAATCATGGAAGAATTGGGACTGGAAGAAACAAAGGCCTATCATGATTTGTACTCTTTTTATTCAAGGAGGGTGCAATGTCTTGGAGTCATGAAAGACCTGGTGGTGTCCTTATTTCAGCTGCCAATGAAGAGTGTGGTCATGAACATTGTGGTAGTTGACATTCCCCCCAAGTTTGGCATGCTATTATCAAGATCTTGGATTTAAAAGCTTGGAGGAACATTACAAATGGACCTCACATATGCCACTATTCCTATGTTTGGGGGGGAGCATAGAAGACTTTACAGGGAATCTCAACTAGCCTACATTGTTAGTGACGAAGAAGACCCCACTAATCACCCTATCTTTTCACTTGACACTGGTTTGGGGTCTAGTTTGTTGCATCTCACTGATGCTCCTGAGGCTCCTCTTCAACTCGTAAAGCAACCCGTTTCTTATCATGAAACACCTCCTCCAACTATCTCTATGTGTAAGATGTTCTTTGACAGAGCCTCTTCTAATGAAGGTGTTGGTGCCGGAGTGGTTTTTGTGTCACCTTGTCAGGAAACCATACCCCTGTCATACAAGCTAGAATTTGAAACCACCAATAATGTGGCAAAATACAAAGCTCTTGTTTTAGGTTTAAGGGCTGCAAAGGACATGGGAATTGAGGAGTTAGCAGTATTCAGAGATGTTGATTTGATAGTCCAGCAGGTCATAAATGCTTATCGGTCTAAGCATCCTCAGCTCAAAAGTTACAAAAATGAGGTATGGGACCTGATTGACAATTTCTTTTTAGCCTTCAACACTTTATTCATTCCAAGAGAGGAAAATACTTTGTCTGATTCCCTAGCTGTCTCAGCCAGTCATTTTAGGATCCCTCTGCCACCTAAGTTCAAATATGATGTTGAGATAAGATATAGGCCCTCTGTACCAGACAATATCAAGCATTGGAAGGTATTCGAGGATGATCTTGAAATCAGAAAATTTCTTGAGTCTATTGATGAGTTCTCTACATTGCACATTGATCAGGATCATGATCCTAAAGGTGACCCTCACCCTGATGTATTTTTAAATAAAATTGCTAATCACCACATTGTTCAGTTGCCTAGCAATCACATTCCAAAGGGACTAGTTCCTTTAGAAAGATTGTTTGATGGGAATGATGTGGCAGTAAAGGGTAAAGTCTCAGATGATGATGTTGATGTAATTGAATGCAATATTGGCATAGTGGAGGATCCTAAGTTTGTCAAATTGTCAAGAATCTTGACAAGAGAGAAGAGGGTTGAATATACTGAGCTATTGAAGGAATTTGTTGATGTGTTCACCTGGACCTATGAAGACATTAAGGCATATGACATAGCTTCCATTGAGCACAAGATCCCACTGAAAGAGGAGGCTAAGCCATTCAGGAAGAAGCTAAGACAAATTAATCCTATGTTGTTTCCTATAATGGAGAGGGAAGTGAAGAAGTTGTTAGATGCCCAAATCATTGTCCCCTTGAGATATTCTGAATGGGTGGCCAATTTGGTCCCAGTGAGAAAGAAAAGTGGAGAAATCAGACTCTGTGTTGATTTTAGAAATCTGAACAGAAGCTCAAAGAAGGAAAATTAACCCCTACCTAAGATGGAATACATATTGAAGAGGGTAACAGGGGCATCCAAAATTTCAATGATTGATGGCTTTTCTAGCTACAATCAGATATCAGTCTTGCCCGAGGACAGAGAAAAAATAGCCTTCACCACTCCTTGGGGTACATTCATGTATGCCAAAATGCCCTTCAGATTGATGAATGTAGGGGAAACGTTTCAGCGAGCCATGGAAACAACTTTCATTGGGGAGAAAGAACAGTTTTTGGTGATCTATCTGGATGACATCACAATCTTCTCCAGCTCACATAAAGAGCATTGTTGTCATCCGAGGAAAGTTTTCTTGAAATGTAGAAGGTTTGGCCTTTCCTTAAATCCCAAGAAATCTTTATTTTCTATGAAGGAGGGGAAGTTGTTAGGCCATATAGTATCGGCAGAGGGAGTGAGAATTGATCCCAACAGGGTGGAGGCAATTCAGACCTTGTTACTTCCCAAGTCCAGGAAAGAAGTCCAATCATTCTTGGGAAAGATTAATTTTCTAAGGAGGTTTGTTTCAAATTTTGTTGAGTTAGTGAAGCATATCACAGTCATGCTCAGGAAGGGGAATGAAGTAAAGTGGAATATTGAGCCCAATGAATCCTTCAACCAAATAAAAAAAGAACTAATTGAAGCACCTGTGCTTATCAGTCTCGATTATTTCAAGGATTTTTTGATATTTTATTTTGCTTCTTTTGATATAGTAGTTATTGTTCTACTGCAAAAGAATGATGTAGGGCTAGAGAAACCTATTTCCTTTTTCATAAAATCACTGAGAGATGTTGAGATCAGGTACGATATAATGGAGAAGTAGGCCTATGCCCTGGTAAAATCTCTCAAAGCATCAGAGTCTATTTTCTACACTCAAAGGTCATTGCATATGTTCCTTCATCTTTTGTGAAGGACATTCTTATTTAGATAGACATAGATGGGAGAAGGAGCAAATGGATTTCTAGAATCCTTGAGTTTGATCTAGAGATAAAGCCCACCAAGATCATTAAAGGCCAAGGTTTAGCCAAGATTTTGGTTGAATCTAACTCTGAGGCTTTGGGGGTAAATTTCATCCACATTCACTCAAAAAATCAGCAGGCTGAGTTGTCTAAAGGCAACCCTCCATTGGCATAATGATCTTGGTATAAAGATGTTATATATTTCCTACAGGAGTTAAAACCCCCTGATGGAATGGGGAAAAGTAAGGCAAGAGATTTAAAGCTCAAGGTAGTCAGATATTTCCTTATTGACCAGGTCTTATATTGGAAAGACCCTCTGGCAGTGCTTCTGAGATGCCTGAACCCACAGGAAACCCAAAGAGTTATGTTTGATTTCCATAGTAGCCTATGTGGGGGACACCATTTTTGGAAGACCACAGCCTACAAAATTCTCAAGGCTGGCTACTACTGGCCCACCTTATTCACTAATGTCTGTAGAGAAGTCAGAGCCTACATCAAATGTCAAAGATTCTCAGGAAAGAAGCAACTCAAATCTTTGCCATTAAAGCCTGTAGAACCTTCAGGACCCTTTCAACAACAGGGATTGGATTTCATTGGAGATATTCATCCTGCCTCCAATGGAAAACATAGGTGGATCCAGACTACAACATATTACTTCACAAAGTGGATAGAAGTTGTCCCTACCAGGAATGCTTCTCATAAAGTAATCATTGGGTTTCTGGAAGACATCATCACAAGGTTTGGTTGTCTCAACATATTTGTCAGTGATAACACTGCATCTTTCAAGTCTGAGCCTATGGTCAGGTTCTGTGAGTAGTTTGGGATTTTACTAATTCATTCCACTCCCTATTATCCTCAAGGAAATGGACTGGAAGAATCTTCTAATAAAAGTCTAATAAAGCTCATCAAAATATTGTTAGAAGACAATAAGAAGGCCTGGGATTCAAATCTCAAATTCTCTCTATGGGATGATCGAGTGAAAGCCAAGAGGTCCCTGGGCACCTCCCCTTTTCAACTTGTTTATGGGACATAAGTTGTATTTCCCACTCAGTTGGCTCTACCTGTAGAAAAATTATTTCAAGATTATGAAGGAGAGCCATACAATATGATCAGAAGAATTCATCAGCTAGTGGAAGTGCAACAAACTAGAGAGCAGGTAATGGGTAGAGCTCACGATCATCAGTAGAAGATCAAGCAGGATTTTGACAGGAAGGTCAAAAAAGAGGAATTCAAGCTGGGATATCTGGTGCTTAAGTGGGATGCACCCAAGAAGGATAGAGGCAAACATAGCAAGTTTGAATCCCTCTAGATTGGGCCCTTCACAATCTCTGAAGTATTTTCAAATAATACATATAGGTTGTAGGATTTGAAGGGCGAAGAATTTTTTAATAGCCCTGTGAATGGGAATTTCCTGAAAAAGTATTTCGTCTGAGCCATGAATGGGAACCCATATCCCAAAAACAAGGCACTAAAACTACAAAAGAGTTCTTGGCATCTCGCAGGGACCATACCATCCCCCATGGAGCTTGATGTTATCACATAATCATTAAGGGGGGTGTTTTCCTAATAGGTGATCCTCTTTGGAGAAAATATGGCAAGAGGTAGGTTGAAAAACCCACTTATCCTAAGTTTTAGCACAAAATGCGCATTTCTCTAAGCAGCAGGTTGTTTTGGGTGACTAGCATTGAAGCACCTAGATCGGTGGTCGGGATTCAATTCCGGACCCCCTTCGTTGTTATGTCTTTAATAGGGGGCGGGGGGGTTCCAGAATGAGATCATGCATGTTTGAAAAACTAGGATTGAAGCGCCCACATCTATGGCTGAGGATTGATTCTAGACCCCCCTTGTCATTCTTCCTTTAATGAAGGGGGGGGTACAGAATAAGGTGGTTTTGAATGCGGGCCCCCTGATATCATGGCGCCCTCTCATGATGTCAGAAACCCTCCCACCTAAAGCCACTTATCACCTCCGTGACCGCCTTCACCTCCCTCTATCATCTTTCCTCCACTCTGTCTCTCACCGTCACCCATCATATCCTCCACTCTCCCAGGTGTCATGTCTCCTTTCCCTTCGTCCCTCTTATCTTATGACACCTATGCCCCCGAGCTCCACATCACTTCCACCTGTTTCATGTACCCACTCTCTAATCTATCGCATTATGGCCTCCTTGTCACATTCTCGTGGCACATCACCTCATCATTTGGTGTCGTAGCCCCCATTTATCCACCACCTGACGCTTCTACCTCAGTGCCCCTCGCCTCATCTTCACAGTGTTGATGTCACCACCTCCATGTCCCCTCCATCTATTCTCCCTCTGCCCGTAGGTCGCATCATTTACTCGCTAGTTCCTTGTCCACGTCCATCATTTGAGCCTCCTCATAGCAGTCCAACAAAGCAGCAAGAACGAAGGGAAGGCCTCCATGTCATGTAGGAGCAGAGTTCACTCAGACCTATCTGTTCTCGAGGTAGAGGTTAATGCAAATAAGGAAGGTAGGTGAGACATCGTCTCCTTCCTTAAATAGAAGGTCAGAAAAGAACAAAGCGTAGAGGCAGACTGTCAGTCCACTCTGACATAGATCACGTCCGACAGGAGACTGCATGGGCAGTCTGACTCAGGTCTGCATGAGTAGCCTGACAGAGAAACTTACCTACATGAAGCATTGAACTCATGACATGATAGTGACTTCATCACCTAAGTCACTTCTAAGTATATGTAGGCATGTTTTTCCATTTTTGGGGGGTATCGTTGGTAGAGTTGAGCTCCCTATTGTAAAGTTTTAATGAAGCACTGGTTTTCCCTAGTTATGTATGTGTATGTGAAACTTATTGTTTAATGACAGTCAACTTTCTTACTACATATTGTTTCCCTCTAATGCTGGAAGAGTTCATGATTGACTGATTCACATGAATCATTGTGATTGTGTTATGATAAAAGATTTATTGTAACGCTGTTATGATTTTTTTCAGTATTCTTGTAATTTGAATTCCAAAAGTTCTTGTATTTAAGTTTTTATTCTTTGGGTTGTTATAAGCTTGATGCCTACAACAGACCTTTGAATTTTTTCACCAAAGTATTCCTCCTACTCACCCTTACTACAACTTACTGTCTGAAGTTAAATTAATACCTCACCTATTCATGCATAGCCTAGTCCAGTATTCTGAGTTAAAACGATATTGTTCTGAGTCTGTTCTCTTTCGATCACCCTTTTATAAACAAATTGTGACATATAAATTGATGGGTATCAAGCTTGCTCATGCCGCAATCCAGGAGTGACTTCTGGTGCTAACAAGCATAATTAATAGCATTGAGGTGGAGGGAGGGGGAGGCACGTAGCCATCATGTGGCTGACACCACGGTGGCTCTCTCCTGGTTTCTCCTCTTGACAAGTGGCTCCCACTATCACCCCATCCAGGGAGTTGTCGATGGCTATAGATTTTTTCTAAAATCTCCGAAATATAGGGTGCATCTGGTGGATGGGGGCCTGGCACAGAAGATTCGATCCCTCCCTTTCCATTCCAATGTTGGCTAGTTCATCCGCAATTTGATTCGCCTTCCTCCTCACATATACTTGTGTCGGTATATGTGTCGGTATATATACTTGGTATATATACTGGTATATATACCGATATATATACTTGTTATATATATCGGTATATATACCGGTATATATACTTGGTATAAATACCTGGTATATATACCGGTATATATACCAAAAATATATACCGACTGATATATATATTGACCAATATATATACTTGGTATATATATCGGTATATATACTTGGTATATATAATTGGTATATATACTTGGTATATATACCAATAGAAAGGTGATCCCTTCATGGCTGGAATCAATTCATCTTCAGGTACGCATAATTCACCAAAATAGTCACTGTGAACTTTATACTGAAATACATCAGATGGAGTCTGATCATAGTGAAGGTCACTTCCTCTGAATGGGAGATTAAATGTGAACCATGCTTCATAATGGGCTGCTTCTTGAACCTCTGTCGTAAACCATTGCTTGAAGGCTTCTTTGCTTATGTTTCGAAAGAACTCAGAATCTCTGGGACAGTAAGTCCAGAACAACAAGTATAACCATCCTGACCATAAATAATAATATTGTTTGAATGAGGAGCATTCAAACGTTATCTAGCAAGATCCATCATACTTGGATTGAAGCATGATCTTGCAATATTATTCATAAGATAAGTCTGGTGAGTATATGCTGATGTATACTTGTCCTTGGAAAGGACCTCCAATCATGATACCTCTAAATAGATTTCTACTATCTCTAAAATATCTACCAAATGATTCAAAATGATTATACATTTGTATCCATTTTTCTAGGATACTTATACATTCAGGACTGGATTTTACACAACGAGAAAGACACTCAAAACAGTAGCAATATTTACAATCTGTACAAACCAAGATCCATTTGAATCTCGGTGGAGGAAAATCCAGATAAAGTGACATGATTTATTTACAGTGGTCTCTAGTTGTTGCTGTAGGACATTTAAGTCAGCGTTTGTCGCCACAGATTGGCGTTGTTGCCGCATTAGTCCTTTTCCCATTGTAAGTTAATCCTACCTGTTTATCTTTTGCTTACCTACAATACTCAAAGGATCTTGTCAGGAGTTGCAATAATTCTCTAATTGCTTCTCAGAAAAATTCATCATCTCATGATCTGTTTGCACTTGCTAAATATAAGCCTACTAAATGGTATAAAAAGTTATTGAGTCAGTCTAGCAATAAGCCTCTATATAATACTAGGTTGTTAGTACAGGAATATGAACCTGATCCGAATTGGTAGATGCCTGAAATCCCTGCTTCAGACATATATGATATTTCTATCTTCCAATTCCGTGCTACAACCCTTATACGTTATTGTTCTGTTAATGTCTCGATTTCTCTCGGTCAGTCTGTTTATCAAATTCCTTTAATACAGCAAGAAGATATTGATTGGGGTCTTGAAAATGGCTATGAATATGTGCATATTGGATTAATCTAGTTTGGTGTTAATCCCTTGGTTCGCCCAGGCCTTGATACTAACGTCCTGACTTGCATCATTGACTCTCGTCATAATACTTTTCATGATGCTCTTATTTCTGGTTTCCAAGCACCCCTCCATAATGGCCATGTCTGGTCTTCATCATTACCCCGATATCAAGTCTCTCTACGTGACCCTTATATCAATTCCCTATTACAAGCCTATGTACAGTTTGCAGGCTTTAATATGGCTAAAGGATCCAAAATTTCCCAATTACATTCTTCTATTTGCCTTCGTTTTGTTTCCACGACCATGCCGGCCCTTAATCCAAAACTCCTCAAACACGCTACTTCCGAAAGCGTGGTGGTTGGACCTAGAAATGTTTCTCCCCTAACTCTAGGTTTCTGTCAACTAACTGAAATAGATGAGTGGTCTTCAGAATATATTCCAATTTCTGATCAAATACAACCTCTTATGCCAAAAGAACTCTCTGTTGTAATGAACAATACAGGAAAACCTGTTTTAAAGCTAGGAAGGTCACAAAGTACAAGAATACAGGATCTTGATAGACAATTCTCTAATCTTTCTTCCATCTCATCAAGATCTGATTCTGCAAGACATATATCTCATACTTCCCCTTCTAGACATCCTGTATATAAACCTATTTCTGGTAAAT
>SNQJ01S0043493.1:132290-164417 GCA_010110895.2 Picea sitchensis | reverse complement strand
ATGTGGGTGGTGAGAATGTAGTTACAATATTATTGGTTTAAATATTGATTGCGAACTATTTTCATTTAAAACTATAGGGTACCTTTTCTTATAATATCGTGATTAACACTTTTTATATGTAACCAATCACACCACCCTTTTACTTATAAGTGACAGTGAGATATCTCTCATGACTCACAACCTCAATAACAATTGTCTCGTGAAGGGTAAAACATATTACAAGTGGAAATTTGAAACTAAGTGGGGAGGATACCATTGCTCCTCCCTAACCATTGAGATAGACCTAATTAACATTGTGATTGGAATATTGTGATATCAATATTGATAATAAAATATTGCATTTACAATATTACAATATTACATATTATTATTGTAATTGCAATATTATAATAACAACATTGATAGTAAAATATCCCAATCTCTAAAAATTCAAATTCGATAATATTCCTTTGTGCTTCTTCTTTGAACTCGTTTCCCATGCCTCTACAATTCTAGGAGGCTCAAATCGTTATTCACCCGTGATGGTTTATATCTTCCACCTAATTGGCTTTATAGTGGCACTTGAGATCTTGTACTTTTGAGAGAATGAAGATTTCTCCTACTCCTAAAAATATCTCGATAGTAGTCTGAATTCCCGAGGTTTTTTCTTTGTTGGATACTTCTTCCCTTTATCCTTTGCTAGTTTTCACCCTACTCTTTTAGGGATTCAATCTTCCTCTGTATCTTCCTCCCTAGGCTACTTTTGAGGTTTCTTTCTAGTAACTACTCCACTAGATTATTAATGATATTTTCATGAGCATGATCTATTTCTTCTTTCATATCTAAGATGCAATCTTGTTCTAGGGATAAAATGCCATTTGCTTGTGATTCTGAATAAATGGGTTGCATGAACGATTAAGGAGTTATCGTAGGGGGGGAAAAAATTCAATCACTGTTACTATCTCTGGTTGGGAAATTATTTCAAACATATTTGTTGGGATCATTGGTTTTAAATCTTGAGTGTTGGTGCATGTAGAGACTACATGCTTTGAGGCCAAAGGAGCTACTTGATGAGAGCTCGAAAAAGATGTTTGATTTGTACTAGGAGGGACCACTTGTCTTGAATTTGTAGGGACCTCCAAACTTATGTTGGAGGGGATTCCAGGGTTTGATCCCATTTTTTCTTAACCATTTCTATTGTTCTTCCTTATATGTTGTTGTTTTTATTTGGGATTGGTTTTTCTTGTAGTCTTTTTAAAAAGTGTCCATATTCGTGAAAAAATTTGCACTTAAATAGAAAATCCTAATAGTCTTACTTTTCCACGTGCTTCCCATTATATAAGGTGAGAAAAATATCTTTTGGAAGGCATTTTTCCAAATCTGCTTCAATACAAAGCCTAACACATGCAAACATACCATCCTTTAGTTCAAAATTACAATATATTTCCCCATTTTGTTGTCAATTCTTCTTAGAGAGTCTCCATTCTAGCAACGTAAGGGTAGATGAAGCAAGTAAAACTATTTGATGTGATGTCAAGATCATGATCAAATCAATAGTCTAATGATCGAGATACATTCTCTTGATCTAAAGAAATATAGTTCATTTTAGAAGATAAGATATCGATCTTCTTTGGCTTTGAACATGATGGTGCAAAAACCTCTTGCACAGATTTAGTAATATGTGAGTTTCTCTTTGATCATGGCCATCTGGTTTTTTTGCATATAAACATCTATCAATCTAGGTGAGGCCAAATACTAATAAATGTCACAATGAAACCTTTTCCAGTGAGTGCATGTTATGACCCAAGGGGGGTATATATAGGGTTAAATGCATATGGTATGATCCCAATGGGGGGCATATATGGGGTTAAATGTACATGTAATGTGTAATTGTATATGTAATAGGGTCRACCTAATAGTAAAGGGGCTTCATGTGTAGTGTGTGAATATGAATATATAGAGATCATGTATTCATTATTGAGGACATGTGAATTGTGATGTATGAAATTTTTTAYAGGTTAAATTCACTATATTTTCTCAATAKTCTGCAATTTTCATAGTCTAAAACATCACTAAGAAAAAGTTATAGMGAAATGCCTAAAATGACWCATTTGAGATTGATTTTGGGGCTAATAAAATTCCTTAACTTCCACAGGATATATCTTTGAAATTATAATGACCTAGAACCTRAAATTTYTACCACATGTACCTTGATATGTATTCTAAGTAACCTCCAAATTTCACTATCTGAAGCATCCTAGAAAAACGTTATAGCAAAAATACCTAGATGACTCACTTGAAGAAGAAAAACCCTAGGATCRATGATCTAATACCAAATGTTATGCACCAAATTCTTAAGATATTAGTATAAACTTGAAGTACACACCATGTACAACAATGCGAGCGTGGAGCACAACTCCAATATAGATAAGATAGATGAGTTACACATTAACTCCTTAAAGAATATGAGAACCTCCAAATACCCAAATACATTCATATATCACAATTCACATGTCCTCAATAATGAATACATGATCCCTATATATACATATTCACACACTACACACAAGACTCATTTACTATTAGGTTGACCATATTACATATGCACTTACACATTACATGTATATTTAGCCCTATATATGCCCCCCATTGGGGTCATATCATATACATTTAACCCCATATATGCCCCCCATTGGGGTCATATCATATACATTTAACCCCATATATGCCCCCTTAAGTCATAACAATACCAAAGCTATGTACCAGAAGGAAGCAACTGAAAAATTTACTTCAAAAATTTAATCCATTTTTTCACAAAACAATATGAACGTAATTTCAAAAAACTATATAATTGTTTTTTAATAAATGTTTTATACTAAATCATTTTAGCAAAATTGATTAGAATAATGATTCTTTAAAACTATATAAAACATATTAATATGTAATTTATACTTGAATCATATTATCAAAAATTATTAAGATATTGGTCGTTTTAAACTATATAAACATTTTAATAGTATTTTATACTACAAAATATTACCAAAATTTATCAAAGGTATTGGTTGTTTGGAAAAATAACTTCATTCCATATGCTTAACTAATATTGGCTCCCCTCTATGCACTTAAGATCTTGTCTCCACCATATGTTTCTTCAATATCAAATGGAAAGAGTTGGGGATTATGCTTTTTTTTCCCTTATATTTCATGTTATTAAAAAATTACACAGTGGATAAATGGATAAGGTGGAAAATACATCTTGTATGAGGTGGAAGAAGCCATTTTCATGCATAAATTTTGTGGGTTTGGATTGGAAAAATATGTCAATCTCCCCAACGCCTCCATCCTTCATCCAAGAATAATTAGCGTTGTGGATTAAGATAAAGAATATTCCTTCAATTTATTAGAAATGTGTGCCAATTTTACCCACCAAAGTCAAAGTCATAGTATATGGATACTTAATTGAAATATTATTTTTGGATATTTGAAAATTTAAGATAAAAAATATATTATTTCACTGTATGCTATCAAAACTTAGTTGTTGGAGTTTCGAAAAGGAAAGAGCAATTTACATTTGCGTGATATATATAAAGCCTAGGTTTCAAATGTTTAAAACTTGAAGGATAGTTTTCATTTAAAATAATAATAATCATTACAAGGTATATGTGTTTATTTTTTCACATAAATGCTTGAATTTTTTAAACAAGTGAAATAGCTGCAACTAGTACCTGAATAATTCATTGTGTTTTGTTTTTAATTTTTTGAATACAAAAAAGTTAATATTAATATTAGTTTGCATTGTCATTATATATTTCAGATTAGTGAACCGTTTGCATGCCACACAATCAACAATAATATTTGACTTAGAAATAAAGTCGGGAGGTGGAATTCATAGAAAAAAAAACATGTCTCATGTGTTACATCAATCTTATCCACGAGTAACATAAGATTGTGTGTTTCATGTGTTTTTTTTTTTTACAAGAAAATTGCTCATTATATTAAGATATATAATCAGTATACATAGTCATGTTCACATTACAAAAAGGTCATACCTTTTGCCATCACTACCATCAACTCTACACAATATAACTCATATCCAAAAGGATTCCAGATACCACAGAGACACCATTGTGACTGCTTGAATAAAACAACTATCAAAACTATCTGAAAAGACCATAAAGTCAAGAACTTATGTAAATAAGTTCCACAATACATACATACCCCAAAACTTCAAAAAGGTCTCAAAACACTAAGACCAATTTAGAAAGAACTAGAACACATTGATAAAAAAAGTTGGCCCCTCTTGACTATCATTCCACTGATTGTATGCAATGGCTCCAATGCGCTCAAATAGTGTTTTTTTTGATAAAATATCTACTTCCTAATTTTCTTCTCTATAAACATGGGCGAAAGTGATGACAGAAAAATATTTGATGAGGTCCCTTACCCGGTCTTTCCAACATTCTACAGTAATGACCTACAATGAGCCAATATTATTGAGCCAATCAATAATAATTTTGGAGTCCCCAATGACATGGATATCTGTGATGGATAGTCTTTGAGCCAGTGTAAGAACCACCCATACACCCATAAGTTTTGATCTTGTATTTGTGCCTCCACCACAATTAAGAGTCCATATGTATTCAATATGATCATTAAGTTTAATAACACCCCCCGCTCCACTTTGTTCCCCATTCCTCTGCGTTGCGCCATCAAACCATCCAATAGTTCTGTGTTGTGGCAAAGTATGGGTGGAATGATGAGTAGTTTTCTTCAATTTCTAGGAGCTATAACAGGCCATATCAACAATAGTAACCATAATTACCTTTTTCGATGAAGGAGGCTTTGTTTCAAATATAGCCAGATTCCTTTCTTTCCAAATGTGCCAACATATGAAAACAAGAAGATTGCGGTGACTATAATGTTGTTTTGCCCAGAATTCAAAATATTCCCGAATTGTAGTGCCCAACCACCCAACAGTGATCTTGTAATGTGCTAACAACTTATCCCAAATATAACAAGTGAACAGACAGTCAACAAAAAGGTGGAGCGTTGTTTCCTCATTACCTCTATAGAGAAAACACAAGCATGGCTCGTGCCAACCTCACTTGCACAATTTGTTCCAAGTAAGCAATTTGTCTTTGATGAGAAGCCATGTAAACAGTTTAGTATTTAAGGGACACTCCTAGGTCCATAGTTTTTTCCTCACATCCCCAGTAATGTTCTTCCATAGCTCTATTGATAAAGAATTATAAACATTCTTTGTTGTTAACAAGCCAGTGCCATCGCACATCGTCCATCTTAACTTATCCTGGCAACTTGTATGAGTTATACCCGATTCTATCAAGATTTGTCTATAATACTCCCATTCCACAACCAGATCTTCTACCAATCCCATATCTCTGCTATCGAGCCAATTGGGACAAACAGTGCCTTGGACCAATGCCTTTCTTGCTTGATAAAGAAAATATACATGATTAATATTTAACAAATTTATCAGCTCGGGAGAGAGAAATGATCTCTTACCCAAACCTAGAATTTCATCCTTACCCACTATGATGGCCGATCCAGCCCCTGGTTTCCATGCCAACCAGTGCAACAACAAAGGTAATGCATTCAACAAGTTTCTCCAAGTTTGTGATCCAGTTGGAATCGAAGGATCGATAGTGCGCAACCAAGAAATAACTGTTAAGTGCGACAAGTATTTGTCTTTCAGGACCCGTTTCCAAATACCTGGATACATCAAACCACACCAAAGAGATTTAGTAGCTAATACTCTCGAGAAACAGAAAATATTTCTGATCCCCCAACCACCATACTTTTTTAGTCTAGCTATGGTCTCCCACTTGCATAAGTGAAAGGAAGAATGATTTTTCGCCCTCGACCACAAGTAGGAAAAAACCAACTTGCGAATCCGATTCAAAATAAAACTTGGAATATGGGCCAATGCCAACCAGTTTATTGGTTGGATTTCCAACACAGCCTTAATCAAAACGTATCCGCCACCCATCGATAAGAATCGATTGCACCAATGTCTCATTCTATTCTCATATTTCTGAGTCAGCCATAGCCAATCTTCCTCCTTATATCAATCTATCTTTCAGAAATAACCTAGATAATTAAACCCTATTGTAAGACTCATAACACCAAAGTGAAACATAATAGTCAAATTATCAAGAAAAACTTGCGAAGCACCATAATGATGGAAGGTTGACTTGTTAATATTGATCTCCAGCCCAGAGGCACCACAAAAGGTATATAAAAGAGTATGTATTTCCTGTCATTTTGTGAGGGAGGCATTGGATATTATTAGCACATCGTCCACAAATAGGAGGTGTAGAATTCTTATCAACCGTGAGACTTTAATACCCGTCAAATGCCCTTCCGAAATGTGTTACATCAATGTAATTTCAAATAAAACAATTGTGTTACATCAATGTAATTCCAAATAAAATAAGTTAAAAATATAACATAGCATAAATGTCAATATTCTATTTGTAATCAATCGATTTGGCATTCATGTAGATCATGCTTGTTTATGGGAAAAATCATTAGAGGCTAGGGTTACTTCTCGTGTTATATATATCAACGTTTATCATTACTCTATTTATTGATGGTTTATGTTTATGTTAAGTTTAATGGATAAATGAAATTAATTAAACACCACAAATCAAAAAATATTTTTTAATAAAAATATAATAAATTAAAAATCAATAATAAAGATAAGAGAGAATTTTCCATGTTCACTCATAAAGTTGTTTTTAGTAACATCACTGCCTAGAAGGGAGACATGTTATTGACAAAAAATGAGTTGTTCAACTTGTCTACTATAATCAGTTCCAGTTAGAAAAACTTGTGCCATAACCAAGCCAACTTAGGTGAGGAGGAAGAGAAAGTCAATATACCATAACCAAGCCAAATAACGTGAGGAGGAAGAAAGTTTATTGTTCACACTATACATTCATGCATGGTGACACGTTGATTTCTTTGTAGAGGCTTCTTGTCCAGGATTATATCATGCAACTGAGTGGAAGTATTGGGGCTTGAGAGAAGGTGGCTAACCCGAGGTATGGCACCTGGCCACTCTCTTTCGTACGATGTTCCAGGTTTGTTTCCTCGTCGACTCAGTGTGGTCCTTCTCTTTCATGTCAACTCATTCGTTAGCTCCTTCTCTATAAACTCCATCTTGGAACGATAGATTTGTTTCTTCCTGGTTGTATTGTTTTCTCAAACTTTTAGTGTTCACTTTGTCCGGGTGAGAACATCTTGATTTTGGAGTGGGGAAAAAATGAAGCATGGGTATTGAGCTTGTGAACATCTTAGTTTGCATATGGATATTTTTCCAGTTTCTTTCCAACTTTGTTTGCGAAGGAACAAAGGTTTGTAGAACGAAGGGAGTGTATAACTGGGGTGAGAAGAAGGATTTGACTCGTCCAGTTCTTCTAATTCTTCATCATAGTCAGGAACCTTGGGTTCTTTCTTGTCATGTTTTCTCGGAACTACCTTGAATTGTTTGCTTAGAATAATGACATCCTTTCACATCTGTTTGTATATCAGGTCAGCCCAACAATTTATCCAACAATGCGGTGGAGGGTACAATTCCTACTGAGTTCAACATTGCACCAATTTAAAAAAAAATCCAATGTCTCATAAAACGATTTATCTTGTTGTGGGAAACTAGTTCATGTGTTGAGGCATGTTTAGAGTGTGCATGAATCTAATCCATGGTGGTGCTCAGGACTCGAAGTAGAGAACTCGAACCAAGCCGAGAGCATACATTTTCTAAATTTACCCCTACCAAACAAAATGAATGATATTCGCGGGTTTCCTACTGTGATTTTTGTGGCTTTTTGTAGTAAATTTAGTCTCCATCTTATCCCAAAGTGTAGTCCAAAAGACATTGAGAATTCTGGAATATGTTAGAAAAGTGGGTGTGTTCATTTAATCATAGATAATATAGCAATATTTTCACCCAACCATAGGCACAAATGCCACCCCCGAGCACCTTAACCTTGACAGAGAGAAGAATTATGGTAGCAAATCAATATCAAACCAAGGCTAGTGCACCAAGCAAAGATAACCAAAGACCAAGCATAAATTCCAAGCCAGAAAAACCGAAAATACAAGTTGCAGTAGTTGTAGCTGCAACTCCTCTCCAAACTTGTGCACAACTAGTCTTATGAAGTTGCGAGTGAGTGAGTCACAAATGAGTTCTAGTTCCCTCTATTTATACTGCTCCTTCTTAGTTGTCTAGGCTGAATTCTCTTCATGGGGGCTAAAAACTCAATATTAATTATTCTCTTTAACTGACTTGTCTNGTCTTATGAAGTTGCGAGTGAGTGAGTCACAAATGAGTTCTAGTTCCCTCTATTTATACTGCTCCTTCTTAGTTGTCTAGGCTGAATTCTCTTCATGGGGGCTAAAAACTCAATATTAATTATTCTCTTTAACTGACTTGTCTTCTAGGGTTGTTGTCCAAGGCTTTAGGGTTTCTCTTGTTTACCATAATATTCTAGTCTCGTCAAAGGTTACAAGTGGAGGTTAATACCTCCTGCAACTACCATAATATCAACACTCCCTCCTAGCTAGGGAGGTTATAAAGGAAATGGTCTTGAGCACAAACAGACCATTCAACCAGTAGCATCAACATATCCACACAGTCTATCTCATGATCAAATCACGAGCACCATCATCACTATCCAACTGGATAGTCTCCATGGAAATCAGAACAATGTCATCCAATAGAACACTATTGTGTCTATTCATAGTAGTATACACCTATTATCTGGTGGTACACAACCACTCTCAGTAGCATACTGCTACTAACTAGTGACCAATAGTCACTATCAGTGGATCACATCCATCACAGTAGCATACAAATATTGTCCAAAGACATACAATCTCTACAACAATCATATCATCTGCATAAACAATATCATGATACAAATTGAGTCATGTGGGTCATTCTCCCACTCATATCTATGAGATCTGGAAGAGCATCTGCCCTTAGAAAATAAAACATTAGCCATGGGATATTTGGACTATTCTTCCCAATCATAGAAGAACGATTGTCCCTGATTTCTGATCCTAGACCATTCACCTAACTAGGTCATTCCTCCGACACTAATCATAGTGCAACCTGGAGAGAATGAGTCTGGCCTAGAAAAACCCTGTCCCTGATTGCTTAACATGGACTATTCACTTAACTGGTCCATTCCTCTAGCACTAATCATAGTGCAACATGGAGATAATGAGTCTTCCCTAGGGAATGACTGTCCAGACCATTTCCTAAGGAAATGATTTTCCTGCACCCACCTCCAAAAAGGACCATTCTTCGAAATTGCTCACAATTGTGAACTTCGAAAGAATGACTGCCCGACAAGGCGGACCATTATACTTGACCACTACTCAGAGTGACTACCAAGAAGAATGACTATCCTATACCATTCCCCCACACTAACTGTTGTTCCTGAGATTTATTCTAAGGCTCAAAGAATAATGTCAGGCATCAAATATTTTAAATGAAATGTTTTTATAAGTGCTTTTTTCTACCTTCAGTTTTCTGAGAAAAAATCTTTAAATGAAATTTATGATAAGACAATACAGAGGTTGTATCTCGTTATCTGAGTCGCAATTATAATGTCAAATGATGTAGAAATGATGTACAAAACTGTTAAAACAAATCCATGTATCAATTACAGATAAGTCTCACCTTGTTTGCAATAGAAGAAAAGTGGAAGATGCACCCTTGAAAGGAGATAAAGAATGTAGTAATTCAAACAGGTCACAGGTCTTGTTTTACTCACAGTAATAACAAAGGAAAAGTTGTTACTGAATGAAATTCTGATATATTATGATCACAGTAGATGTGTTACTAAATTGTAATCATTTACTCTTCAATAACTACAGAAAGACATTCAGAGAGATGGAAACATAGAGGAAGCACATAATTCAAATGGAACGAAACTTAGAATCCCTGTCTGCACTTGTATTGATATTAAAAAAGTTTTCTCTTTTACATTAGGCTAGAAGTAGCCTTGAATAGATCTAAAATCTATCTATTTATACAAAATGGTCTCAACTAAAAGTAGTTGGACTTTCCACAATATTTGTTCTAAAAATAGAATACAATCCGAATGGAATAACAAAATGCAGATATTGCTGAGTTTTGTTTTGATTTGTTGGCGTTGTATACGTTCCTTCATTTGCTCACAACTTCACTCTCTTTCCTCTGTTCATTGAATTGGGTGTCCATCAATGCTACCATGAATATTGAAGGCTCAATCTTCTCATTCAATTCAAAGGAAAACATCTTCCTTTGTACTTGTGGTAGCTTCTTCGAGATCTTGTTTACTTCTTGGATTGTGATCTGATACTGTAAACTTGGATTCACCAACAACTCATTGATTTTTAGTAAATCAATATGGTTCATCTGTTGGATGGTCGACTGAATATTTTCCTTGTTCTTTCAGGAACTTTCTTGGTTCATTTCTATTCCAATCTGCCCCAATGCCTCGGAGATATTATTTCTTTCAAATTAAATTAGTTTTTTATTTACAGAAGATAATGCCTCCAGATAGGCCTCCTTTGCATCTTTGACAAGTTTCTTTCCTTCTTCCATATTTTTTTCCCAGACTTTCAGGGCCATTTCACCCTTTACTTGTTCATAATGTGAGAAAGGGGAAAGACCAAAGATATTATCTTTCTCCCTCCAGATGATAAATTCCTAAAACTTAGACCTAGCTGCACATGCATCTTTTTCCTTGACACAAACATTTTGCAGAGAAAGGTTTATTGCCTGATAGCATTTTTGAATAAAATCCACCCTATGATATAGCTCTTGTTGGAAAACTTCCAACTTCTCATTGATTTCTGATGCTTTTTCTTTGAATGCAGTGATGTCTACCATTGTGTTCTCCATTAGGGCCAATTTGGCCTGCAGTTGTTCTATCAAAATGTCTCGATGAGTGATCAAAACTTTACTGGTCTGTTAACTCTGGTAAATCAACTCGAGTTTATTCTACAACTGCTTCATCTGAAGCTGATAATTTACGTTGATTTGTTCGATGTCTTGATTTATCCTGCTTCTGATAGTTTGTTCTATACTGTGTATTTCATTCTGCAATTGCTCCACCAAGAGACATTTCTGTTGCAGTTGTTTGGTTAAATTTTCCACTGACCATTGATTGGCAATGGAAAAATCCCCTAGTGAATCTGCAACTTCTTTTGCAAACTTAAGATCATATTGGTCTTTCCCATCATACACCAATATTTTCCTTTTAGTGATTACCCCCTCCTTTTGGTGAGATTCTCTTTTTACAATAGCTTTTCGTTTCTTGCTAAAAAAGAAACTTGAGGGAGGCATCTCTTCAGGCAAGATAGGAGTAAGATCACCTACATGAATGAGCTCTGAACTAGGAGCTCCAAAAATTGTTTGTAAAGGGGTTAGTGATGGAATAGGAGAAATAATTGTTGTGGAATATTCTTGACCTGTTGTATTTGGAGTGCCAACAGGAGTAACTGGTGTTGAATGAGGAATAGCTTGTGCCTGATTCATGAAAGCTTCAAACTGGGCTAATATTTGCTAATCATTTAGACCTAGCAATGATGATTTTATTTCTTGAAATAACCCTTCAGAACTTTTTGGGGCTTCTTCAGCTTTGTGCTTAGTGGATCAACTTGGTTCAGATCCTGTGGGTTTAGCTTCTCGTGAAGAAGGTATGGGATTTGAATCTCCTTGTAAGATCTTAGGAAAACTATTTTGTCTATGCTTTTGGAAGTTGAGGAAACCAGCCTGTTGGTAAGGAGGAAGAGTATGGAATCTGTTTTGAACTTCTTCATAGGATATAACTCCCTTGAACATCTCATCATAAGGATAATCCTCATGAATGTATCACTTCATGTTAAATTGAACCAAATGATTGTCCACTATCTTATGTGGATCATGTCTCTTGAATTCAATGTCAACTAATTTGACATCTTCCAGGGCTGCCGCCTCAACTTTGGAATGACCAAAATCTAACAATGTGAACATACCAACTTGAATGGGGAAAGTCGACCATACCTTTTTCTAAGCTGCTTTCAAATCTTTGGTGATACCTCCTGCTACTGTTTGGTATGCCACTTCTCTGCACACCATCCTGTCGGGTAAAATCTGTGGAAGGGAATGAGGAGGGAAGGAACAACCAAATACTCTAATGTAAGAGAAATTCTCCTCAATGAACCAATCTGCAAGTGTGCCTAAGTTCCCCATAATATTTTCTGAAATCCTGGGCGGTGGGTGGCCATAGATAGCTATGTGAAAAGGTACCACTGCGCTGTGACAGATTTCATAAAAGAAATCTCTGGCATTTTCTTCCCATAATTTGGAGTGGTAAAAATGTAGTGGCTCAAAACTGGTCGGGGTCCAACTCCAATTCATCAGGGGGAATAGGGTCATGAAACAAATTGCATCCATACTATATGCAGACATGTAACTTAAAAAAATAAAATTAGCCTACATGTAACAAGAGAAGTCGTTAAGATCTTCACTGGATGAAAAACTGATAATCGCAAATGGTAAAATGACTTTAAAATTTGAAATTTTTTATTCATAAAGTCTATGGATCTTCGTATAGATCTACAGACGAAAAATTTATTAAAAATTTAATGGAATTTGTTACCTGGTGATTTGTAATCTTTATTGAAATCATTAACCTTAGTCAATCATAAATGTCATCAATACTTCGACGGTTTGGCATTTAGAGGTTTTGGATGTGACGGGATAGAAATCTTTTGAATGCTAAATTGTCGGAGAAGT
Organism: Picea sitchensis; assembly: GCA_010110895.2. Lineage (NCBI taxonomy): Eukaryota > Viridiplantae > Streptophyta > Pinopsida > Pinales > Pinaceae > Picea > Picea sitchensis. The sequence continues at coordinate 151,642 of SNQJ01S0043493.1, read as the reverse complement.
TAATCTCTAATTAATCATTTTTATGTTTTAATTAATCATGTTTTAAAACGTTGTATTAACCTTAAGTATATCTGAAGTTCGAAATTTAGAATTTTTGAATATAGCACAAGAGTTATCTCCCGAAGCCAGGAACTGCGAAGTTATTAATTAACACTTAATCATGATTAATTAAAGTTGTTAATTGTTTTATTAACTCTTTGAAACACTTTTTATTTTTTAGTAATATCCAATGCTTCGGCGCTTTAAAATCAATCTTTGTTTAAAACTCCCGAAGGACAATCTCTCGAAGTGGCATGGCAGAGATGATGTCATTCTTGATGACGTGTCAAGAAAGGAGAGGTGACACGTGTCACTTGAAATCATGTGAATCATTCGATGAAAATGTTAAAAATAAGTGCCACGTGTCAGCCCAAGAATTTTTTTTTAAATGACGTGAGTCCTATGACTCGTGTGTAAGTCCTTTAGAAATTATTGCGAGGAACTGTCTTTGGTATTTCGAGACTTTAGGGTTTTTGTTGTTTAGATTCCTTGGCACACCTGAAGCACGAAGCTCCGAAGCGATCGTTAAAGATTATCTTTAAAACTTAGGCAACTTTTATATTTGGGAAATCACCTGAACTGTTTGATCAAATAGTACAACTTATCAACGAGCGTTATTGTAAGCTCTTTATTTATATATAGCGACCAATTAATTTATTTTTAAATTTAAAAGGTTATTTCCTAAGTTTTTTGTTTTTTTTTATCAAATTTTATTTCTAAAAGGTAAAAACAAAAGAATTAAAAGTTCAAAATTACAAGTGTTCTAACATAGGCTCCATCTGGGGATTGTGGCTCCTTGTGAGGCACGAAAGAACAGTAGACCAAGTGCCTTTATTGGGTAAATGGAGTCATTATTGCTTTATTGAAAAACATTTTCTAGTTTTATTCAAGAATTAATCATACATAGAAAAATGAACTTATCCAAATCCAAAATCTTTAAAACATACTTAATGATTAATCTCAAGTTAGGCTACTAAAAATTTCATTTTCTTAAAATTGATTTAGGAATTGTTTAAGATAATCATAATAATTTTAACTAAAATGTCAGACTCCGACCGACTTTGTTCGTTTCAAGGTTAAGCAAATGTAACATATTTATTAGGGGAATCCCTAGTTGGCTCAAAATGTAAATATCATCGGAAAGAGAAATAGATAACATAGTATGATATATCGATATGTATGGCAGTCTTACAGATATCATAGATATTGCTTCACAGCCAGCGAGCATGTTCAGTACTCCGGTGAAGTTATCTACTTCTCCCATTGAATTTCCTTTCACCACTTCAATGAACAACTTTGCATTTTGCTGAGATGAGGGCAATCGATATACAAATTTCCTTTCAACATCTCTTTTGGACAAGATGGGGGTAATCGAATTATAAATTTCCTTTGACCATCTATCTTGTATTTTAACATTTTGAAGTGGGGGCAATAAATTTGTATGTAACATACAAAGGATGATATCTGTTTAAAATCTTTAAACTGAAAAGAAGGTCTGTCAACAATTTTAAGAATACTCTGAAACTAACTTTCTTCCAATTTTCAATACACATTCACCTATAGGATTTTTTTTGGGGGGGGATTTTATTTTTTTCAAGGATCAACCTTGAGCGAATTAGTTAGTTTAAAATCTAATAGCAGAGCTAAAATTATCAGGATTAGCCTAGACATACTTTTTCAATTAAAATCGAAGGAGCATAAATATTTTCGCCTAATCTTGCTTTGAAAATATGCTTTTAAGTTTTCAGAGTCAAGGTAAGTTTCTTTATTTCTATGAAGACTAAAAGGAGGAGAAAGGAAAAAGAAAATTTGAAATGGAAAGAACCCAGGGAGAGGTGAGAATAACCAAATCAAGGATTCAAAGGATCTGAATAAAAAATGTCCTAATCCCACATGAGTTTGTGTCTTAAATTTAAATTTATTTCAAGTTTATTTATTATTATTTTTATTTTCATTTCAGAGATGGATTTAGAATTTATCAACATGACACTTCAAGTTATAATTTTATACATCTCTAATTTTTAGGTCAGGTGATAATATCATCATGAGAAAAACTTCCTTCACATTCATTTCAAAAAGAATTTTTAAATTTTACTCGAACTATAAGAAGAGTAGAAAATCATACCTTATTTTCCTTTTGAATTTTCAGCGAGGCAGATTATTTATTTATCACCTACTTTTGGAGAAATCAAATGCTTGAAAGATGAGTGTCGAGTGTTTATTTAGCCTCATGCCCTGTTCAACAAGATCTATTCTGCAAAAGGAATGAAATACAGAATATCAGATAATCATGTAGAATAGAGATGATATGTGATACATATGCTTTTTATTTTTCTTTTTAACGATGTCAAGCAATCATAAATTTATTGAAAATATTTACAACAAATGATCAAATGACTTAGATAATTTACAAAAAGAAAAGAAAATTTGAAAATTAAAATTGCCAATGTCAATCCAATCCGATATATATAATGGAAATATAAAATGTAACTACTGCATGAAATGTTTTAAATAACGTCCGTTGATAGGGGCCTCGAGAATCTCTCCATTAATATTTTCAAGTGAGAATGAGTTTTTTCCCTCGGCAGCTACAATTTTGAATGTTCTGAACCAGAGATGATCGGATTTCCCATGTTTCCCTGCATCTTCCTTTCTAGCTTCCCGTTTTAAAACTAAATTGCCAGGAAGAAACTCCCTATCTTTAGCTTTTTTTATCAAAAAGGGTTTTCATATTATCCTGGTATTTTTGGAGTTTATCATCCACTTCTACTCTGTTTTGCTGAACTTTGATGATTTGATTTATTCTTATCCTAACATCATTTGGCTCTTCATTTGCATTCTGCTAGAGTTTCATAATAGGAAGAACAAGATTAATAGGAATAATAACATCAGTACCATAAACTAATTGGAATGGAGACATACCTATAGATTTTTTGGTGCCAATTCGGTTTGCCCATAAGACATATTTTAAGTGTATATGCCAATATTTTTTGTTTTCTGTCAAAACCTTCTTGATTATAGTCATGAAACTCTTGTTAGATGATTCATCCAACCCATTTCTCTGAGGATAATAGGTTGTAGAATGACCTAAAATAATATTGTATTTATGATAGAAATTGATCATTGCAATAGATTTAAAAGCATGAACATTATCAGTAACTATTTTCCTAAGACAACCAAATCTTGCTAGGATGTTTTCTTCCAAGAAGTTTATCACTACTGAATCTGTATCATTTCGAGTTGGAATGGATTCAAACCATTTTTTAAAATAATCAGTAGCGGTCAAAATCCATCTGTGTTGAGCATTTGATTGTGGATGAATTTCCCCAATGAAGTCTAGGCCCCATTATTGGAAAGGAGCTTCAACTTTTGTTGGAATTAAAGGTAAGGTAGGAAGATTTTTCTTACCAGCAAAAAGTTGGCATGAATTACAATCTCTGACCCTTTCATTTACATCGGTAAACAATTTCGGCCAATAATATCCTGCCCTTAAAATTTTGTAAGTTGTTTCTCTCCAGGCATGATGTCCTTCGCATACTCCTTCATGAAATTCATCAATGACACCTTATGTTTTAGATTATATCAGGAAACATAATAGGAAACCCAAAGGGTCTTTCCAGTATAACTTTCCATCAATAATGAAATACTTAATTGCATGTATATTTAAAGTTCTTTCTTTAGAAGGAGTCATGTCATTTGGACATTGAAGAGTAAGGAGATATGTAACAATATCACTATACCAAGATGAGGAGGAAAACTTATCTTCAATCTGAATTATAGGTGCTTGATCATCAATCTCCTTTATATCTAGAAGAGAATTATGAGACTCGAAGTTATTTATTCCAAGAGCTCTGAAATTTGATTAAGCTAATAGCCTTGCTAGACCTTGGCCTTTGACTAGTTTGGTTGGTTTAAATTATAAATCAAACTCTTGATTTTTTTCCAACAATATAACTCTTCTTCCATCACTATATGGTTTAACCAAGATATCTTTAATTGCATTTGTTGGGACATAAGAAATTATTTTTGAGTGCAATACATATGTTCGGAAAGCCTTTAGAGCCTTCACCATCGCATAAGCTTGTTTTTCGAGAATATCATATCTTAGCTTTGCATCTATGAGGCTTTTGCTGAAAAAGGATATTGGTTGTTCAAATCCTTCTTCATTCTTCTAAAGGAGCACTTCTACAACATCATGTTCAGAAGCAAAGGAGAAGATTAATAATTATTTTGTATAGTCAGGACTTACCAATACAGGTACTTCTCCTATGGCTTTCTTAACATGCTCGAAATATTCTTTGGCTTCTGCAGTCCATTTTACTTCGCTGTCCTTTTTTAGCATATCTGTAATCAATTTGATTATTTCAGCAAAGTTAGGAATAAATCTCCTCAAAAACTTGATCTTCCCCAAAAAAGATTGAATCTCTTTTCTATTTCCAGGAATATTAATCAGATCAATAGCCTCAACTCGTTTAGGATCAACGTTAATTCCATCATTTGAAACTATATGACCTAAAAGTTTACCTTCTTGCATGGCAAAGTGTGATTTTTTTGGGTTAAGAGAAAAACCAAATTTTCTGCATTTGTCAAAAGTTTGTCTGAGGTGCACCAAATGTTCTGCATCATAATTGGAAAAAACTCTCAGATCGTCCAGATAAATAACAACAAACTTATCTCTCTCACCAACGAACGCGATATCCATTGCTCTTTGGAAAGTTTCTCTTGCATTCATTAAACCAAAAGACATTTTATCATACATAAAAGTTTCCCATGGAGTAGTAAATGCAGTATTTTCTCTACCATCTTCATGAACAACAATCTGATTATATCCTGAGAAACCATCAATCATAGAAATCATGTTAGCCCCTACTACCTTCTCTAAAACATGGTCCATTTTTGGGAGTGGGTAGTTATCTTTAAGAGAAGACCGATTTTGGTTCCTAAAATCAACGCAAAGTCTTATTTCATTGTTCTTCTTCTTTACAAGGACCAAATTGGCCACCCATTCAGAGTATCTGAGGGGAACAATGATTTTTGCATCAAGGAGTTTTTTAACCTCCTTTTCTATTATTGGCTTAAGAATTGGGTTTATCTGTCTAAGCTTTTGCTTGAAAGGCTTAATACCATGCTTTAAGGGAATCTGGTGCTCAATAATATAAGTATCATAGGTTTTCAAATCTTCATAATACCATGCAAAAAAATATTTATATTGTTTAAGTAACTCATCATATTTACTCTTTATTTGTGCCGGAAGATATTTTGATATTTTGACCATCTTGGGATTTTCATTAGTTCCTACATTACAATCTTCAACTTCTTCAGGTTGAGGTCGCAAAGTAGACTTTAAAGGTATATCATCCTGGTCAAACAACCTTTCTAGAGGGATCAGACCTCTGGGAATTTGATTGTTTTTAAGTAAGAGCATGCAGTGATTTGCAATTTTATCTTGGAAACTTTCTGGGTTTTCTCCTTTCTGCATAATCCAGGAAGGATCATTATGATTTTCTTGATTAATGTGGGTCTCATAAAACTCATCTACCATTTCCAGAAACTGCTTTATTTGTTCATCATCTTCAAATACTTGCCAGTGTTGAACATTGTTTGGAATCGAAGGTCTATGTCTCATCTCAATATGATACTTCAGCTTTAAAACAATAGGTGGTATGAAAGTCGCAATAGCTTTGGCTAAAGAGTCAACATGTTGATTTTGCATTCTGGGAATAGAGTGGATGTTAAAAGATGAGAATAAATTATCTTTTAGATCCTAGGCACAATTTCTATACGATCTCAATCTCAGATTCTTAGCTTGGTATTGTTGTTTTATTTGTTTTACAATTAGCTTAGCATCACCATAAACTATCAAATGTTTGATTTTTAGTTTTCTTGTAGCTTCTAATACTAAAACTAAATCTTCATATTCACACACATTATTGGTATAATCAACATCCCATTGTAATCTATAAGATAAAGGAATAACATACTCATCACTTGGTGCCACAAATAAAACTCTAGCTCCTGCTCCTTCACAAGATGAAGCACCATCAAATAACATTTTCTACATCCCTTCTCTAACATTCATATTTTTCTTTGAAAATTCTATTTTTTTTATTTTCTTCTTCTATACATTCTTCAAAATCATCATTTATGAATAATATACAATTGCCTAGATCTTGATCAACAACATAGACTGGGTATTTATTAGGGTTTTGGGGGTCACTTACAATATAAGCCAGTGTATTTTCTCTATACATTCAAGTAAACTGTCCACCAAAAATTGGAATTGTAGCATACGTCATGTCTAGTTGAACCGATCCTCCTAGCTTGGCACCCCAAGATCTGGATAGAAGCATGCCATACTTGGCAGGAACGTAAAAAACAACCACATCCATAAGAATACTTTTCATGGGAACCTGAGCAAGATTTACAACTAAATCTTTAATCATACCCAAACACTTAACCTTTCTAGAATCAAAAGAGTATAGATCTTGGTAAGGTCTGGTAATTTGAAGGCCCAATTTCTCCATGATAATCTTAGGAATCAAGTTATGTGAATCTCCTGAGTCTAACATACAATTGTGTAGTAAATGATCATGCACAATCAATGTAATATAGAAAGGAGCAACATAATCTTTACTATTTTCAATGTGTGGTCCAAACATGATTGTAGGTTTTTCATCCTGCAAATTGATAACATCAGCTTGACATTCAGCATTAGAAAAATTTATTGCTTTAGCGATTTGATTTTTATAGATTGGGTTTCTAGCAGGTTCAACCAGAGGCATTGGAATTTTAATTATATTAAGTCTGTTCTCTAAATTGAAAGTCCCAATTGGTTTTTTAATTTCCCTACTCTAAACTTTGGCTTTTGTATTTTCTGGCTTCTTAGTCCGTACTACTTTCTCTTCAACCTGCTTTTCTCGAACAACTTGTGTTTCATTTGATGGTTTTGCAACTGTTGCCTCATTTTCTTTGTTTCATGATAAAATATTTTTTGGTGGAGTATTTATTGAATTCTTTTCTCTTGGCCTCAACTCATATTTATGTTGAAGCTTGGCCATTATTGAATCAACGAGACCTTTGTATGTAGAGTCTCCCAAATTGTTGATATTTTCATCCTCATTAAATAAAGATTCCATATCCAAGGATTTCTCATAATCTTGTTTGGTTAGGTGAGACTCAAGATCATCATCATTGAGGTTGTTTAGATCTTCATCCAACTTGTCATAATCTTGTACCTCATCACCTTGTATGAGATTCTCAGTTTTAAAAGGAGCTTGAATCTTTTGATCCTCATTTTTTATTTGCCTTTGTTGTATCTATGGATTTATGTTAGGATTTNGGTTGTTTAGATCTTCATCCAACTTGTCATAATCTTGTACCTCATCACCTTGTATGAGATTCTCAGTTTTAAAAGGAGCTTGAATCTTTTGATCCTCATTTTTTATTTGCCTTTGTTGTATCTATGGATTTATGTTAGGATTTCTTCTGAATTGATTTCTAACATATGGATCAGGTTTGGCTTTTTCCATTTCTATCCTGGAATTTTTTTTTGATAAATCTTTAATAATTTTTTCCATCTCATTCATTTTTTCCTCTAAAGATTTTCCAGATCCAAAGGGCCCTGCATGTTCTTTAAAACACTTGGGTTCTCTTGTTCCCATATCAACTTTAGTTTTCAACTTCCCGGATTCCATCATATTGGATTCAATCTCTATATCATTATCTTGCATCCCTACTAAAGTAGTTGATCTTCTTTCTCTCAAAAGTAGAGAGAAATCAGAATCAAAAGCCCCTGCAAAAGTGACTTTTGCAACTGGTTAAGAAGGTTTAACTTCAACCAGGATTTTGTGATAAAGCATATTAAATATTTTAATGAACTCTAGGATTGATTCATATGCTTTCTTTCTCAAGGCTCCGAATTCGGTTAAGTAATATAAGTGGTATTTTTTCTCACCCCATTGCCTTAAGAAGGAAGTTTCTAGATCATTATATGATGGTATAGAGTCCACTGGAAGTCCTCTGAACCAAGTTCTTACCTGTCCTTCAAAATTTTGTATTAACAATCTCATTTAAACATCTTCATGCTCAACACCAAGGATATCAACGAATGAATAAAAAAATACTATATGTTCTTTTGTTTTTAAATCCCCTTCTCCTGTGAATTTAGGGAGGCTCTTCATGTAATTTTTAGGTAAATCATGCAGGATAGTAGGAAGAACTAAGAGAGCATATATAGAAGTGACCTTGGAAAAGATATTAGGGGGTTGAGTGGGTATATTTGCTTGTCCACCAGCCCCTGCACCTTCAACACCTCCAACACCAAAACCTCCAGCACCGACCATTGAAAGTATAGGAGATGGAATTCGAGGACTAAAAAGGAGATTATCAAAAAATTCAAAAGACTGATCTACTGAACTGTTGACTACTTCAGGATGGTGTGAACGAAGTTTAGGGAAATTATCATGAGGAGATGGAAGATCTAGATGAATGGAAAAATAAAACTTGAGCTTGGTTTCTTAGATTTACCAGATGTATAGATAGGACAAGTAATAGGGGATGAATCTAAGAATAAAAAAGAATCTTCAGGGTTTTTGGAAACATAAACTTTTACTTCGGGAAGAGAAAGAATCGAATGTGTACTAATGATAGTAGGGATTGAAATGGATTCTTTATTTTCACTGGTAAAAGTATCTATCAATGAAATATGGATGGTTTGGTCAATCTCAAATTTTATTTCAGGAATAATTGCTTCTGGAGTTTCTAGTTTAACTTCAAATTTACTTGTTGATGCTTCTGCAGAATCAACTTGTTTAGATTTTTCTTTAAGACTAAGTTCTTCAACAAGAATATTAACATTAACTTGCGTAACTCTAGGTTGATATATCTTACCTACTGATGCAGAAGTTTGTCTGAGATATCTCTTTGGTTTCAACAATTTTTCAGGATCCGAAACATGCATAGTCTGCTTTTCATCTGGGTTTTTCCTGGTATTCTTTCGATCGAGTGCTAGCTTTGCCTACAATGGAGTTTCCAAGTGAAATATAAAATCAACCTTATCATGTATTCAATCTTTGTTCACCATCAAAGACCAAAATTTAACTTTATCGTTCTCTCAGGGGAAAAATGATTTCGTTTCTCTGTTCCCGGGAAACGATGCCAAAAAGTTGTTGTTCCTTGGATTGATTCTAAGGATCAAAGAATAATTTCAGGCATCAAAGATTTTAAATGAAATGTTTTTATAAGTGCTTTTTTCTACCTTCATTTTTCTGAGAAATAATCTTTAAATGAAATTTATGATAAGATAGTATAGAGGTTGTATCTCGTTATTTGAGTCGCAATTATCATGTCAAATGATGTAGAAATTATTTAAAAAACTGTTAAAATAAAGCCAGGTATCAATTACAGATAAGTCTCACCTTGTTTGCAGTAGACGAAAAGTAGAAGATGCACCCTTGAAAGGAGATAAAGAATGCAGTAATTGAAACAGGTCACAGGTCTTGTTTTAGTCACAATAATAAGAGAGGAACAGTTGTTACTGAATGAACTTATGATATATTATGATCACAGTAGACATGTTACTAAATTGTAATCATTCACTCTTCAAGAACTACATAAATAAATTCAGAGAGATGGAAACACAGAGGAAGCACATAACTCAAATGGAACAAAACTTACAATATCTGTCTGCACTTGTATTGATATTCAAAAAAATTTCTCTTTTACATTAGGATAGAAGCATCCTTGAATAGATCTAAAATCTATCTATTTATACAAAATGGTCTCAACTAAAAGTAGTTGGAATTTCCACAATATATGTTCTAAAAATAGAATACAATCTGAATGGAATAACAGAATGCAGATATTGTTGAGTTTTGTTTTAATGTGTTGGCGTTGTATATGTTGCTTCATTTGCTTCCAGCTGCACTTACTTTCCTCTGTTCATTGAATTTTGCGCACATGTCCATCAATGCTAACATGAATCTTGAAGGCTCAATATTCTCATTCAATTCAAAGGAAAACATCTTCCTTTGTACTTCTGGAAGCTTCTCCTGGATCTTGTTTACTTCTTGGATTGTCACCTGATATTGTAAACTTGGATTCACCGACAACTCATTGATTTTGAGTAAATCGATATGGTTCATCTTTTGGATGGCCGATTGAATATTTTCCTTGTTCTTTCTGGAACTTTCTTGGTTCATTTCTATTCCAATCTTCCCCAATGCTTCTGAGATATTATTCCCTTCAAAATCAATTAGTTTTTTATTTACAGAAGATAATGCTTCCAGACAACCCTCCTTTACATCTCTCGCAAGTTTCTTTCCTTCTTCCAGATTTGTTTCCCAGACTTTCAGGTCCATTTCTCCCTTTACTTGTTCATAATGTGAGAAAGGGGCAAGACCATGGATATTAGATTTTTGCCTCCAGATGATAAATTAATGAAACTTAGACCTAGCCACACATGCATCTTTTTCCTCGACATAAACATTTTCCAAAGAAAGGTTTATTGCTTGATAACATTTCTGAATAGCATCCACCTTCTGATATAGCTCTTGTTGGACAACTTCCAGATTCTCATTGATTTCTGATGCTTGTGCTTTGAATGCAGTGATGTATACCGTTGTGTTCTCTATTAGGGATAATTTGGCTTGCAGCTATTTTATCAAAATGTCCCGCTGAGTGATCAAACATTTACTGGTATGTGAACTCTAGTAAATCAACTCAAGTTTATCCTGCAACTGCTTCATCTGAAGTTGATAATTTACCTTGATTTGTTAGATGTATTGATTTATCCTGCTTCTGATAGTCTGTTCTGCATTGTGTATCTCATTCTGCAATTGCTCCACCAAGAGACATTTATGTTGCAGTTGTTTGGTTAAATTGTCCACTAACCATTGATTGGCAGTGGAAAAAGCCCTTAGTGAATCTGTAACTTCTTTTTCAAACTTAGGATCTTGGTGTTTCCCATCATACACCAATATTTTCCTTTTAGTGATTACTCCATCCTTTTAGTGAGATTCTCTTTTTACAATAGCTTTTTGTTTCTTGCTGAAAAAGAAACTTGAGGGAGGCATCTCTTCCGGAAAGATAGGAGTAAGATCACATACATGAATAAGCTCTGAACTAGGAGCTCCAAAACTTGTCTGTAAAGGGGTTAATGATGGAATAGGAGAAATAATTGATGTCGAATATTCTTGACCTATTGCATTTGGGGTGCCAGAAGGAGTAGCTGGTGTTGAATGAGGAATAGATTATGCCTAATTCATGAAAGCTTCAGACTGTGCTAATATTTGTTGATCATTTATACCTAGCAATGATGATTTTATTTCTTGAAATAACCCTTCTGAACTTTTCAGGACTTCTTTATCTTTGTGCTTAGTGGAGCAACTTGGCTCAGATCCTGTGGGTTTAGCTTCCCATGAAGAAGGCATGGGATTTGACTCTCCTTGTAAGATCTTAGGAAAATTGTTTCGTCTATGCTTTTGGAAGATGAGGAAACCAGCCCGTTGGTCAGGAGGAAGATTATGGAATCTATTTTGAACTTCTTCATAGGATCTAACTCCCCTAAAAATCTCATCATAAGGAGAATCCTCGTGAATGTATCACTTCATGTTAAATTGACCCCAATGATTCTCCACTATCTTATGTGGATCATGTCTCTTGAATTTGATTTCAACTAATTTGACATCTTCCAGGGATGCACCCTCAACTTTGGAATGACCAAAATCTAACAATGTGAACATACCAACATGAATGGGGAAAGTCATCCATACCTTTTTCTGAGCTACTTTCAAATCCTTGGTGATACCTCCTCCTACTGTTTGGTATGCCACTTCTCTGCACATCATCATGTCAAGTAAAAATTGTGGAAGGGCATGAGGAGGGATGAAACAAACAAATACTCTAATGTAAGATAAATTCTCCTCAATGAACCAGTCTGCAAGTGTGCCAAAGTTACCCATAATCATTTATGAAATCATGGGTGGTGGGTGGCCATATATAGCTATGTGAATAGGTACTACTACGTTGTGACAGATTTCATAAAAGAAATATCTGGCATTTTCTTCCTATAATTTGGAGTGGTAAAAATGTATTGGCTCAGAATTGGCCGGGGTCCAACTCGAGTTCATCAAGGGGAATGGGGTCATGAAACAAATTGCATCCATAATATATGCAGACATGTAACTTAAGAAAATAAAATTAGCCTTCCTGTAACAAGAGAAGTCTGTAATCTCTTCACTGAATGAAAAACTGATAATCGCAAATGGTAAATTGACTTTGAAATTCGAAATGTTTTATTCATAAAGTCTATGGATCTTCGTATAGATCTACTGACGAAGAATTTATTAAAAAATTAATGGAATTTATTACCTGGTGATTCATAATCTTTATTGAAATCATTAACCTTAGTCAATCATAAATGTCATTAATACTTCGACGGTTCGACGTTCGGAGGTTTTGGATGTGACAGGATAGAAATCTTCCGAATGTTGAATTGTCAGACAAGTTAATATCTAATTAATCATTTTTATGTTTTAATTAATCATGTTTTAAAATGTTGTATTAACCTAAAGTATTCTGAAGTTAAGAATTTGGAAGTTTTGAATATAGCACAAGAGTTATCTCCCGAAGTTCGAAACTACGAAGTTATTAATTAACACTTAATCATGATTAATTAAAGTTGTTAATTGTTTTATCAACTCTTTGAAACACTTTTTCTTTTTTAGTAATATCCAATGCTTCGACGCTTTGAAATCAATCTTTGTTTAAAACTCCCGAAGGGAAATCTCCTGGAGTGATGTGGCAGAGATGATGTCATTCTTGATGACATGTCAAGAAAGGAGAGGTGACACGTGTCACTTGAAATCATGTGGATCATTTGACGGAAATGTTAAAAATAAGTGCCACGTGTCATCCCAAGAAAATATTTTTAAATGACGCGTGTCCTATGACTCATGCGTAATTCCTTTAGAAATTATTGCTCAGGATTTTGGAGGATTTTGGGACTTTAGGGTTTTTCCTGTTTAGATTCCTTGGCACACCCGAAGCGTGAAGCTCTGAAGCGACCGTTAAAGATTATCTTTAAAACATAGGCAACTTTTATATTTCAGATATCACCTGAACCGTTTGATCAAATAGTACAAATTATCGACGAGCGTTATTGTAAGCGCTTTATTTATATATAATGACCAATGAATTTATTTTTAAATTTAAAAGGTAATTTCCTAAGTTTTTTTCTTTTTTTATCAAATTTTATTTCTAAAAGGTAAAAACAAAAGAATTAAAAGTTCAAAATTACAAGTGTTCTAACACTAACCACAAGGGGAATCATTGTCTATGGTACATTGACAATCTATCGAACCATTTTCATTACAAAAATGATTGTCCGATCTGGACCATTTTCTGAACTGGAAATTGCGTATCCGTTAGAAATATCAAACCACTTTCCATAATGGAAAGGAACTGCCCAACCTGGACCATTTTCCAAACTGGAAAATGACTTCCCATGAATCAATAATATGTATTAGTTCTCCCTCCCAACCTAGGGAGCCATCTCTTCCCTTTCATCTAAGGGAGTTATCTCCACGAGCCCCATCTTGTCCTGTAAGTACACAAACTTTATCCTGGACAAAGGCTTTGTCATAATATCTACTAATTGCTCATATGTGGAGATATACTGGAGTTTCACTTCTCCTTCCTGGAATTTATCACGAATAAAGTAGTATTTGATCTCAATATGTTTCAACCAGTCATGAAACACTGGGTTTTCTAACAGCCTCATACAACTTTGATTTCATAGTATATTATGGTCGAATCTGGTACCTGATCAAATAATTCAGAAAACAACTTCCTCTGCCATACTTCTTCGGTACATGCCTCACATGCTGCGATATATTCTACTTTTGTTGTGTTGAGTACGCCAGAATTTTGTTTCCTGCTGGCCCATGATATCATAGCAGAGCCCAAACTTAAACAAATCCCTAAAGTACTCCTTATGTCTTCTGCACTCCCTTCCCAATCTGAATCTGTGAATCCATGAAGTTGTATATCACTTGATGAGGTGTATCTTAAACCATAGTTTATTTTCCCATGAATATATCTCAAAACATGCTTTGTAGCTATCCAATGCTCATGTCTAGGTTCCACCTAGAACTGTCTTAAGGTGTTTACAACAAAGAAAATATCTAGTTGAGTATTCACTAGATACATCCATGACCTAATCAATTCCTGGTATAGGGATGGGTCTACTAGATCAGAATCTGAGTCTCTTACTTTTCTTATGTCTATGGTCATAGGAGTGGCCATGGATTTGCAATCCATCATTCCAAATTTCTGAAGAATCGTCATTGCATACTTTCCTTGTCCAAGGAAGACTTCACCACGCTTCTGCCATACTTCTAGTCCCAAGTAATAGTGCATGAGACCAAGATATTTCATATCGAACATAGAAGCTAGTTCCTTCTTACACTGGGTGATGTGAGAATCTACACCTGTCAAGAATAAGTCATCGACATATAGTAGTAGAATCACAGGTGCATTGTTCACAACCCTGTAGTAGAGATTTGGATCTGGATGACTCTTAGAGAAACCAAGTCTTATTAAGTAACTGTCTATTCTGGAATACCAAGCTCTTGGAGCTTGCTTGAGTCCATACAAAGATTTGTTTAATCTGCAAACATGAGTGTCTCTAGAATGTACTTCAAAACCTTTAGGTTGTTCAATGTATATTTCTTCTTCAATTGCTCCATTGAGAAAAGTTGTCTTTACATCCATTTGATGTAGACTCCATCCCATGGAAGCAATAAGAGACATCATAGCTCTAATAGAAGTATATCTAGAAACATGAGCAAAGGTTTCATCATAATATTCTCCCTCCTTTTGGGAGAACTCTCTATCTATGAACCTTGCCTTGTATTTGTCCACTCTTTCATATACTGGATGCTTGATCTTATAGACCTAACACATCATTTTTCATGATAGACTGGTGTTCTTCTGTCATGGATTCTTTCCATTGTTTCTTCTGAGATGCTTCTTCAATTGTGGTGGGTTCTTCATTCTGACCTTCTGGAATATAGGTTCTTTCTTCTTTAGTCTCTTCATATTCTTCTTGTTCCATTGATTCTTCTATAGATTTATTGAAAGCCATATTCTCATTGAAGGTTATGTCTCTGTTGACTTCAATTTTATGTTTTTCTGGAATATAGATTCTATAGGCTTTGAATGATTCAATGTATCCAACAAATATTCCCTTCTTTCCTAAGGGTTCTAGTTTCTTCCTTTTATCCTTGGGGATATGAATGTAAACAAGGTACCCAAAGATTCTTAAGTGTTTCACATTGGGTTTCTTTCCTGAGAAGGTTTCTTCTAGAGTCATGTCCTTCAATATGCGGTGGGGACTTATGTTCTGAACATATATTGATGTCATGGTTGCTTCTCCCCATAAATAAATAGATAAACCTTGATCGTTCATTATTTCCTTCACGATTTCCTCGATGGAGCTATTCTTCCTTTCTGCTACACCATTTTTTTGAGGATTATGAGGAACAATTTGCTCCCTCCTAATCCCTATTGTTTTGCAAAAGGAAACAAATTCTTTGGATGTGTATTCTCCTCCATTATCTGTTCTCAAAGTCTTGATTTTATTTCTTGTGAGGTTTTCTATTTCTACTTTGAATTCTTGAAACTTGTTGAAAACTTCATCCTTTGTCTTCAAGAGATATAACCAAGTCTTTCTTGAGTAATCGTCTATGAATATTACATAATAAAGAGAACCTCCTAGAGATTTGACTGGCATCGGACCACAAACATCTGATGTATTAGATCTAGGATTTCCTTAGATCTATTTTTTCTATTTGAGAATGGCTTCTTAACATTTTTACAAAGAGCACATCCTCTGCAAATTCCTTCATGTGTAGATTGTAGTTCTGGTATTCCTTCAACCACTTTCTCAAGGAAAGGTAATTCTTGATAGTTAATATGAGCATACATTCTATGCCAAAGTTCACTGGGATTAACTTCATCATGTATAAGAGCTTCATCATTACATTCTAGTAGTCTGTATAATCTTCCTTCACGAGTTCCAATAATTCTAGCATTCTCTATGTTGGAGTCTCTAGACCAAGATAGTACTTAACCATCTACAAAGGCTATTCTATTTCCTTTGTCTTCTAGGAAAGATATGGATACAAGGTTATTTTCTAAACCATGTACATATAAGACATTACTCAAATGAACGTTGTTACCTGATTTCAATTTGATGGAGGCTTGACCAATTCCTTTGACTGGATAGGTTTTCTTGTCTCCAAGTTCTACCTTGTAGGATGTCTTCTTTTCATTCAAACTGGAGTTTGATTTGGTCTCCTGTCATATGCCTATAAACTCCATTGTCAATTATCCACATGTCATCTTCAAGGGTTCATGCAAGAGTTGAATAGTGTAGACGATCATTCATGATTTTTGTTGAATGATAGCTGGTCAAACTTTGACTTTGACTAGTCAAATGTTGACTTTGACCCAAAATATCAACCTTGACGTTTTTTCCTTTTGAGAGTGTCAATAGGTGTGTTGGACTAAGGTGCACTAGAATATCATGTCCTTGAGTAATTTGTTCCATCATAAGGTGTTGGGAAAGAGGTTTTAGGGTTTGCAGTTGCACCTGCTAGTAACCCTAGCGACAATGCTTCAGTAACTGCACCTGCTAGAAAACCTAGCAACAGTTCTTCAACGAGCTTGATAATATTATGGCTTAGATTCCTTCCAGTGGATAGATTGTCAGAAGGAGGCATGGGCCTATATCCTGTTTGAAAAGTGGGTGTGCTCGTTTAACCATAGACAATATAACAATGTTGTCACCCAACCATAGGCACAATGGCCACCCTCGAGCACCTTAACCTTGATAGAGAGAATAATTCTAATAGAAAATCAATAGCCAACCAAGGCTAGTGCACCAAGGAAAGATAACCAAAGACCAAGCAGAAAGTCCAAGCCAGAAAAACTGAAAACACAAGTTGCAATAGCTACAGTTGCAACTCCTCTCCAAACTTGCACACAACTGGTCTTATGCAGTTGCAAGTGAGTGAGTCACAAATGATCTCTAGCACCCTCTATTTATACTTCTCCTTCTTTGATATCTAGGATGACTTCTCTTCCTGGGGGCTACAACTTAATATTAATTATTCTCTTTAGTCGACTTGTCTTCTAGGGTTATTGTCCAAGGCTTTAGGGTTTCTCTTGCTTTTCAAAATATTCTAGTCTCGTCAAAGGTTAAAAGTGGAGATTATTACCTCTCGCAGCTACCATAATATCAACGGTATCCATGTCTAAGATGACTCTCCTTGGTATCCCAAAGTGCACCCAAACATGTTCACAGAACAAGTTTGTTTCTTCTTGTCCTATGACATGGTATTTTTACAATGAATAAGATTACACATCTTGTTGAACTTGTCAAATACCAGAAAAAGATAGTCATGGCCTTTCATGGTTGCTGGAAAACCAACCACAAAATACATGGAAATGATTTCCCATGGTCGAGTGGGTACAGGTAAGGGATGGTATGGACCTTGTTTTTTGTTACTGGGCTTGTTGGTACAACAAAGTATGCATCATGTAATATATCAAGCTACATCTTCTTGCAATCTAGGTCAATACACATACCTTTGTAAGTTAGCAATTGTCTTCCCAACACCAAAATTCCCTAAAAATTTGGAGGTGTGATCTTCTATGATAAGATGCAATCTTTCACTTTTAGGAACAAAGATCTTGTCTAGCTTGTAGAGAAACCCATTATGGAGATGATAATCATCCTCATCGTCGCCTTCTTCTACATGAATTTGGCCATGTATCTATTAAAACACTTCTTTAAAGTCCTCATCTTCTGTGTATGCCTCTTTGTACGTATCATGGGTAAAAGGCTCCATGTGCACAAGAGTTCCAAAAGATATAATATTGGATGTGGGTGGCCTTGAAAGCATGGTTATCGACTTATTAGTGTTTCCCTTCTTATACTTGATGACTAGATGAAATTACTACAAAAACCCCATCCACTTGTAATGTTTGTTTTGTTGTAGCTTACTTTGGGCCAAAAAATAATACAGTTGCTGGTGATCAATGTGTATAATAGTTTCCTTACCCATTAGATAATGCTTCCACTTCTTAACATATTGAACCAGGTCATAGATTTCCTTATCATATGTAGGGTAGTTCAAAACTCCCCCATGAAACATCTTGAAATGACAACAAATTGGCTTACCTCCTTGCACCAAAATTTCTCCCAAAGCATACCCACGTGCATGTGTCTCCACTTCGAAGGTATTATACAAGTTAGGAAATGTGAGAACTTGTGCTTGATTGATATTTCATTTTATCTCGTCGAAATATTTCTACTAATTATTTTCCCAATGTAAACTCTTACTAGGTATTATAGCATGGAGTGGTGCAAACACCACTGAAAAAGATGCTATGAACTTCTATAGGTACTATGTTTCCCCAACAAAGCCCCTAACTTCAATGACATTAGTAGGAACTATCCATTTTATCATGGCCTCCATCTTTGCAAGATCTATCTTGAGCTCCCCTCCATTAATCACATATCCCAAATACACCAATGAGTTCTGATCAAACTCACATTTCTTGAGGTTAGCCAATCATTGATGATTTTTTTTGAGTCTCTAAGATTTTCATGAGATATGAGATGTGATCCTCCCAAGTAAAGCTATAAGCCAATATATTTTCCAAATAAATATAACAAATGAATCTAAATATGGGTGCAATACATCATTCATCAACCTCATAAATGTAGTTGGTGCATTACATAAACCAAATCGCAAGACCAACCATTCATACAAACCTTGTCTTATCTTGAAGGTGGTATTCAAGGTGTCTTCTTCTTTGACATGCACCTAGTGGTATCTCAATTTGAGATCCAACTTGGTGAAGTACTTGGCATGCTACAACTAGTCTAGCAAATCATCAATCTTGAGCAGAGGGTATCGATTCTTGAGTGCAATCATGTTCAATGCTCTATAGTCGATACACATCCACCAAGTCCCATCCTTCTTCGGTACAATGATGATAGATGACCCACAAGGTGAGTTTCTTGGTCAAATTACTCTCTACTCTGGCAGTTGTTGCAACTGTTTCTTCACTTCATCTGCTTCCAGAATGGACTATCTGTACAACCCAATATTAGGTAATGGGGAGTCAAGCAACAACTATATCTCATGATCCACTTACCTCTTAGGTGGAAGTCCTTTAAGATCCTAGAACACTCCTTTGTATGCCTGCAACAAATCCTTCAACTATCATTTATTATTTTT
>SNQJ01S0043493.1:91372-112638 GCA_010110895.2 Picea sitchensis | reverse complement strand
CAGACCCAGGTTCGATTCCCAGCTGGTCCAACATTGTTCCGCCTCTTTTGTGCCACTGATGTATTTTATCATTAGTTATTTATCATTCATTTGCCACTTGCCTGACCAATCCAAATCTCGTTTCATATTCTACTTCTTCCCTCGTGTTATTTTATCTGGCTTGCATCGCTTGTTTCCTTATTGGTGGTTAGGGTTACAATTTTGATCTGTAAACATTATTCCAAGTTGCAAACACAACTCTAGTTGTTGTGAGTAATCCCACCTGTCTGGTAGTGACCCGGGTTCAATCCCCGAAACGACGTTTAGCTTTACTCGTGGATGCGGTTTTTCCTCAATTTAGTGGCCGTTACTGCAACATCAATAATCAATGAAAGAACGACGAGCGATCCTGATTTTCAGGTCGATTGTTTTTGGTACT
Organism: Picea sitchensis; assembly: GCA_010110895.2. Lineage (NCBI taxonomy): Eukaryota > Viridiplantae > Streptophyta > Pinopsida > Pinales > Pinaceae > Picea > Picea sitchensis. The sequence continues at coordinate 112,220 of SNQJ01S0043493.1, read as the reverse complement.
TATAATTTAAAAATGAAAGTGTAACGTGGCTGGACCTCACGGATCTTGTGGTTGTAACTGTAATTTCCTCTTGATATGTCGTGAGTTCGAGTAGCTACAATAAAAGGAATGATGAAGAAAATTATGCGGTGCTAAATAGTATTTTGTTAAATCCATATATAATATTAGAATTAGGTTCTTCATTTGTATTATATAAATTAATGGAATGATGAAGAAAATTATGTGATGATTTTAAGGATGGAAATTTGTTTTAAAATGTAGGAACCTTGGCGAATCTTACTAATCCTTCATATGCCAACTATAAATGTTTGACGATATTTTTGTAAAAATATTCAAATTTATAAGAATTTTATATAGTTTTAATAAAATTTTGGCGATTTTTAAGGTAAAATAATTTTATCCTATAGAATTTAGGCGAATGATTTTTAAAATAGAAAATCTCATTTTGGAAAAACTATGGAAAATTAGCCCATGAGCGAAATTTAACCCCTAAAATCATCCATAATTATGTCGTGCTAAATAGTACCCGAAAGTTTTCTTAAATCGATATTCAATATTAGAAGTAGGATCTTCATATGTCTTATACAAATTAATGAAATAGTGATATTCACAAGTTGTTGAAAAAAAGTAGTGGAGAGAAATTAAGGTTGGTGATATTCTTCAAGATCATTTGTGCATAGTATTTTGTTAAATCCATATATAATATTAGAATTAGGCTCTTCATATGTATTATATAAATTAATGGAACTATGAAGAAAATTATGTCGTGCTAAATAGTACCCGAAAGTTTTCTTAAATCGATATTCAATATTAGAAGTAGGATCTTCATATGTATTATACAAATTAACGAAATAGTGATATTCACAAGTTGTTGAAAAAAGTAGTGGAGAGAAATTAAGGTTGGTGATATTCTTCAATATCATTTGTGCANTTCATTTGAGAACCTTTGAGTCAACTCGACCTTAATGAAGATTGCTAGAACTTTTTTGTTTTTTATAAGGAATATATATATATATATATATATATATATATATATATATATATAGACTTTATTGTTAGAAATTTTTTGTTTTTTTATAAGGAATATGTATAAGTTTTATATATATATATATTTATATTTATATCTTATAAATTGTTTTACAATTTTGATTGTCATAATTTTGGTGAAACCAAAGTTGTGATGTATGTCCATATCAAAATTATAATGTCAAAGATAGTCATAACTGAGGCATTATATTCAGCGAATTGTTTAAAGGACATATAAAAACTAGAAAACCAAAAAGACTATATTCAAAAGAGAACAAAAATATTAAGATTTCTATTTTTTCTAAGACTAGGGTGGCGTAGAAGGCCCTGCATCACTTGGAGTCTTTTGCTTCTTCACCTCCTCATCAACCTCTTCCTCATCAATGGTAATCAGGTTGGAATTGATACCTTGAGAACCTGAAGTACCCATCACATCCACTAGTTCAACATTGTTATTTGGAACCCAATCCTTCACTTCAAATTTGATCTCGAAGGCCACTCTACACAACAATGTGAACTTTGCTTCAAGTCTTCTAATTTTTTCCAGGGCCTTTACTTGTCTATCCTCATTTTCATCCATTAACAAGGCGATGAGAATTTTTGCAAGCCAATAGAACTCCATAGCCCTGAAGACTTCGGTATCGATTGAGTGAACATGTGTCTTCAACCCAATCCTAGAACTCTTGCTGAATTATTTGCTTCAAGGTCTCCTTACTTCTCAATCTTATTTTTCCTACTAGTTTATCCATTCTTTTTTTTTTTTTTCTAGTGGGATATGCTTATAATAGATTAGCTTGGCCCGCTTGGTAGCTCGTTCTGCTCCTATGCCCTAGGTCCTTTGAGAGGGATTCCTTTTCACCAAAGGTTTATGAGACTCCCTGTACTTGGCACCTCTCTTACTAGATTTTGGTAGGTTGTAGGCCTTTTCTTCCATCATTGGAGTATCATTGTCAAAGAAAATGAGAATGTCTCGACCTCTTTTAGACTAGTCTCCTAGAGCCCAGTTCTCCTAGCCCCCAGATTGCAAATAGGGATGGACCATCTCCATGAGGGAGAAATATCCCCTCAAGATTCCAACGGAACTAAGAAATAGTAGGGGTAGTTCCACCTAAACAAAAAATCTCCTATAGTAGCCTTTAAAACAACTAGACCAACTAACACAACCACCTTAAAACACCCTTTAAACCTCCTCAACAACATGCCTAACATGAAACTTCCCACCCCTCGAGTTAATCCCTTATTTCCACACAAGACTAAGACAATGCCCAGGACCAGTATTAAACAACAACAAAAAACTAGGCCTAAAAACAGAGCCATGGGTAACAAGGATACCTTGAAACCAACAATGTTGAGGGAGATAGGAAGCTTCTTAGAGAAGCTCGGGGAAAAACCACTTTCCACTGGACCCTTTGAAACTCTGCATAGATGAAACATAGCCCCACCCTCTGACTTTGATTGCACTCCACTCCAGGATAGGAAGCACCACCACCTTGACACCTAGAAGCTCTTGCCTGAGAACACTTTGCTCCAAATGAAAACCAGAGATACCTAGGTAGAGCTTCTCCCACAAGGAGGGGCTTGAAACCGCATGCCCAAATAAGAACCCCTGGGAGCTTCCCACACCGAATGTAGACACCTTGACGAGACTTGCGACCAATTCAATAAGAGAAACATTTCCACAGTCCTTCTTCCTCTAGTTACAACTACTTGTTCCTTCCTGAGCCATGATCACCTACTCTATCTGATAATCCCCCGCATTAATGTTTCTACCTAGCCTTAGATCAATTCCCATCATGTGAAAAACACGATTTCGAGTGTTAGTAATCTGCAGTCACTTCCTCCCATTATCTCTGTACCTCCAACATTTCCTAGTATAAGAAAATTCCATCACCATTTTGTGTGGGTAGACAATGGTGTACCTCATCCACCACATTGTCATGCAACCCACAAATCATTACGATAGTCTATGATCATGACCTTTCAAGGTTATACGAGGTGGCGGATGGACTCATCATGTGTGAGGTCCAGGCCCCATCTCTCATCACCTCATCCTAGTGATAGTTATCCACCTAGTTCAACCAATGGCAATCCTCTTTGAGTTGTTGGGAGATGTTTTGTGCCAACACAAAACCTCTGATGTAGTGCCCTAAATGATCCACTATATATGATTTTATTTTCTAGTCATGAAAACTATTATAAAATATTTTTAATAATTATTTAAATAGATTTTTTTTATGATTTAAGGCCTGTGTGCAAGGAGGCAAGAATAATTTAATTTTATTGAAAAATCTCTAAGACTCTTATGATCCATACATAAAACATATTTAATATGTATTTTTTTTCATCTCAATTGAAATATACAATTTGGAGAAAAAAAAGGGTGGTCAAAAAAAGGCGATCCAATGAAATAAAGATCCATACTAAAAAGTCAATAAAGAAAGATACACTTAGAAATTGAATTTAATTATATTTTATGTACTTATTTGGCATTTAAAAAGAATTTTTACACTTCCATATATTGTCTTGGCATTTATTTAAGTCGTAGCCTAAACGTTCTACGTTTTGATCCTTTTTTTTGGGGATATTTGCCCGAAATCCGGTGAGAAATTGTTGGATCTACATATTTGAATGGTTAATTATGTATAATCCAAGTGCCCCAAGGGTTTTTCAGCACATTGAATCCATTTGTGCATTCATAAATTCAATTTAAACAACATGAAACTATGATTTCTTCCACATTTATGTCGTCAGATTCTGGTGAAAAGGGCCAAAACATAGAACAGTTAGACAACGCCTTTATTTAATAATGTATATAAGTAAAGAATTTAGATTTGGCATTTATTTAATAATGTATGTAAGTAAAGAATTTAAGAGATATGTGTGTGTGTAAAAGTAAAGAATTTAAGGAGAAGTTGATAGTGTTATACTAGCAATGTTATATGATTGTTGTTGAAACTAAAATAAAAGAAGATCTTAACATTTATTTTACATTATTTTGTGTATTATATTTTTATATATTTTATTATTACTAATATTAATAATTTATTTTTAAGGTTACGACCTAGTCATAAATCAAATTGATTTGATTTATGAGACTCCTTTGTTTGTAAGACAAGAGATTCCTTTGGCAAATTCCTATATTTTTATTAACATTCATTTGTTGAGGGGCAATAACTCAAATGATTAGGAGGTAGGTCTCACATTCTCTCCACCTAAGTTCAAATCCCTAATGAGATATTTGACCCATTGTGATAAGGTTAGAAGAGTAGATCCCCCCTAGGGATTGGACCCCCCTGACCCCCACAAGTGTGTCTTTGGATGTCTCGCACTTTGCTAAGTCATAAGTTCCCCGCTAGGCACTAGCTTATGGCCTGTTGGCACTAGCCTAGGTTTATAGTGGTAGCAAGTTGAATTTGAACCTAGGCCTTTCCGAGGTAATCCCAACTACTTATTAATTCCCCTAGATCTAAAAAAAATTTGTTTTCACATTTTTTAAGGTAATAGACTTTGTTTAAGGTTTGAAACCACTAGACAGTTCTTGTAAACAAATTCAATTGTTATCCCATGAGTGTAATATGAGCTCCATTAAGAGGTTTTAGGCACTAGGCTGGGTATTGGGCCCTTGGACATCGTCCAAGGATGAAAATGTTTAAGTGGTTTACTAGGGTTCATGGGTTAGGGGGTTTCTGCATCAAGGGATTAATGGATAAGGTGGTTAATTTGTTAAAGGGTTAGTGGATAGGGGGTTAGAAGTTAGTGTGTTAGGATCCAAGTTTGGTGTTATTGGGTTAGTGGATCATGAGGTTTGGGGATTTATAGGTCAACTATAATTAATAGTGGTTAGTATGATCAATGGTCATCAATTATGGTCAAAACTAGTCAACCATGGTCAATGAGGGTTAAGGGATAGTAATTTACTAAGGTTTGTGTGTTAGTGGGGTAAGGGGTTTGTTATTTACGGGGTTAGAGGTCAGTGGGGTAGGTGTGTTATGAGGTTTATGGCTTAATGGATCAATATAATTAACCATGGACAATATGGTCAACCATGGTCAATGATGATACATCAATCTAGTTAATGTAGGTTAACAATCAATGGGATACTAATGTTCATGTCTTATAGGGTTTGTGTGATAGAAAATTAGTGAGTTAGGTGGTTAAATTGAAGTTAGGCTCTGATTTTCATTTTGTTACCATTTCAGTTTTGTTAATGTTGATTTGGATTGGATCATCATATAATTTTTCATCTATCTTGGTGCTTTCTGGGTGGAAAAAATTGGAGTAATCAGCTTGTAGGGCCATTTTAGTGGCAGGTCCGAGTTTGAAAAATTGGCGTCTAGAGCCTTCTAGAGCCAATTTCAGGCATTGAACAAATTTTTTTGGGGTTACAACATCCAAAACTTGTGCCCACACCCTTGACGCTGACCTACACACTAATATATTTCCAACGGTGTGAACAACACCTCATTCAGATCTCATATGTGAATGTTATGCCTCCCACAAGTTAACCTACCTTGTTGACCACCATGATACGAGTGGATGCAATGTCATCCCCCATTAATCACACATATGGGGCTATCCATGTGTGGAATTTAAAGAAGAATCCTGAAGGTCCAAGCCTTATCACTAATTGAGGGTTCATGAAGTCAAAACCCTAACTCTAGACAATTATTAGACTATGTTAAATACTAGGTTGTTGGGAAGAGAAAGGGTTCCATTCTTTAGTATTATACGTGTTCCAGTGCCGATCAAAACATCTAAAAGTGGTACTTTGAGATAGTAATAAAGGAGGAGGAATATTTTGTAGCATCCTTTCAAGCCACGGTGTCAAAGGTAGATCCACAATGAGTGCCTCTTTCTTTGTATTTACAGTGTCATAACTAAAGAAAAGAGAGAAGAGCATAGGCCTCACCTTCTAGTTGGGTTTTCTCTTGTATTGGGTTTCCTAGGATATATCTTGTGTTCACTTGTGTAAGAATGGTGTGTTCTTTTTCCCATTTATTTCATTTTTGTATTTCAATTATTTAGTAAATCTAAAAAAATCTAGTAATTAATCAATCTGGGATCTAAGGAAAATTAGTTTGCATAGTCCAAATTTCATAATATTATAAGATTTGTTGTGATGAACTGTTCCAGTGGAATATCCACTGTAGTTTATAGATCATATTAGTATCATAGAAACTTTCTTTGGGGTATTTGTGGAAAGTTACAAGATCAAGGAATTGGCTTAAGAAGAAAGACACAAAATCTTAGCCATGGCAGAGGAGTCTATTCAAAAATCCCTCTAAATACACAAGAGGATAGATTTGCGAGGCTGGAAGAGCAAGTAGTTGATATATCTCACAATATGACCCTCCTCATGGTGGCTCTAGAAAACAAGCTTGGACCGTCTGGGAGGTTGGAGGCTTTAATTCAAATATTATATCATAGGGGAAACCAGGAGATAATGAAGATCCATAAAAGGAGTTAAGGAAAGAGCTTGAGAAAGAGCAACAAAGTTCCAGTGCTATTACCCCTTCACAATATTTATTTAAAATGGAAGCAAAAATGGATATCAAACCATACCAATGTGAGATCGATGCAGTAAAGTTGAATCATTGGTTGCAACAATTAGAGGTCTATTTTAGTGTCCACGATATAGAAAAAGAGAAGAAGATTTTATTTTCCAAACTAAAATTAGAGGGCCATGCATTAACCTAGTTGGAAAGTCACATGGAAACACTTAGGCTGGAGGGTGATCCGCCAATAACTAGTGGGAGGATTTAAAAACCCTCATTATGTCCCAGTTCTACCCTATTGGGTATGTAGAGGACCAATGGATCTCTTGGCATTGCTTTAAGAAAAGGAAAGGGTAGAGTGTGTAAGGGTACACCATGGAATTCATGAAGATGGATATCATGCTGGGTATCCCTCCCAAGAACCCAAATGTACTCCTCATGTATTTTGGGGGTCTACAAAATCATTTGCGAAAGCAAGTAATTCTCTTCAAGCCCATGACAGTTGATGAGGCTTCTGTGCAAGCACAATATATGGAAAATATCAGCCACAAAAAGGATAACCAAGTGGTTCCAAATAGAAAGAGAACCAAGATGCTTCCAAGGAGGGAAAGGTGAAAGACAAGAAGGTGATATCCATTGCACATTAGTGCAAGGATCCAATTAATCATTATAACCATTGCAATATTGATGGTGACACTGAAGAAAAGTGTTGGAAACTACATCTAGAGAAGAACCCTAAGAAACATATGAATGATGCCAAGAAGAAGAACCTTAATTCTAGCCACATATTCAAGAAATTAAGTAGAGAGCAGCTCATATGTGGATGAGGATATTTCTTTCACTTCAATGCAAAAGAAGGTGAATTTTGGTAGCCTTCATCATAAGGAAGAGAAGGACATGACAACACTCTTCCATTTCAAGATCCAGGTCAAGAAGACCACGGTAGACACTCTATTCAATTTTGTTTCATAGACTAATCTCATAGTAGTCGATCTAGTCAACAAGCTTTGGTTGGAGGTTCATGATCATCCAAGCTCCTACCCATTGGGATGGGTGACGAAGGATGCATAAATCAAGGTAAAGAGACGGTGCAAGAATTTTTGTTTTGTAAGTGCAAATTTTATTAATGAAGCAAAGTTAGATGTAGTACCCCTTGACGTGTGTGGTGTAGTGCTTGGAAGCCCCTCCATATATATGATGGATGCAAGCTTCATGTGGAGAGAAAACCAATATTGCATGATCAAGGATGTGCAGTCCTACATCATCAACGCACATAAAGGTAAATTGAATATCTCATTGGTAAGTGCCAACCAAGCGAAAAAGTTGATTAGATCTAGTAAGAAATATGTTTTGTTTTTCTTACAAGAGAATCAATCGGGTGATGAATTGGTAAGATTAAAGGCATCCCTAGAGGGATGTACTAAAAATAATAAATGACAGTTGAAGGATTTGTTGCAGGCATATGAAGGAGTGTTCTAGGAGATTAAAGGAATTCCACCTAAGAGGTAAGCAGAGCATGAGATATAGTTGTTGCTTGACTCCCCATTACCCAATATTGGGTTGTACAGATAGTCCATTCTGGAAGCAGATGAAGTGAAGAAACAGTTGCAACAACTGCTAGAGTAGAGAGTAATTTGACCAAGAACCTCACCTTGTGGGTCATCTATCATCTTTGTACCCAAGAAGGATGGGACTTGGCGGATGTGTATTGACTATAGATCATTGAACACGATTACACTCAAGAATCGATACCATCTGCTCAAGATTGATGATTTTCTAGTCTAATTGTAGCATGCCAAGTACTTCACCAAGTTAGATCTCAAATTGATATACCACCAGGTGCATGTCAAAGAAGAAGACACCTTGAATACCACCTTCAAGACAAGGCAAGGTTTGTATGAATGGTTGGTCTTTCCATTTGGTTTATGTAATGCACCAACTACATTTATAACATTGATGAATGATGTATTGCACCCATATTCAATTTCATTTTTTATATTTATTTGGAAAATATATTGGTTTATAGCTTTACTTGGTAGGAGAACATCTCATATCTCATGAAAATGTTAGAGACTCGTAAAAATCACCAACGATTGGATAACCTCAAGAAACGTTAGTTTGATTAGTAGTCATTGGTGTATTTGGGATATGTGATCAATGGAGGGGAGCTCAGGATAAATCTTGCAAAGATGGAGGCCATCATAAAATGGATAGTTCCTACTAATGCCATTGAAGTTAGGAGCTTTGTTGGGGAAAAATAGTACCTATAGAATTTCATAGCATCTTTTTCAGTGGTGGCTACACCATTCCATGCTATAATATCTAGTGGTAAGAGTTTACATTGGGAAAATAATTAGTAGAAATATTTCGACGAGATAAAATGAAAGATCAGTCAAGGACCAGTTCTCACATTTCCTAACTTGTAGAATCCCTTCAAAGTGGAGACACATGCATGTGGGTATGCTTTGGGAGAAATTTTGGTGCAAGGAGGTAAGCCAATTTGTTGTCATTTCAAGATGTTTCATGGGGGAGTTTTTAACTACCCTGCATATGATAAGGAAATCTATGACCTGGTTCAAGCTATTAAGAAGTGGAAGCATTATCTAATGGGTAAGGAAACCATTATACACACTAATCACCAGTCACTATAGTATTTTTTGGCCTAAAGTAAGCTACAACAAAAAAAACATTACAAGTGGATGGGGTTTTTGTAGCGATTTCATCTAGTCATCAAGTATAATAAGGGAAGCACTAATAAGTTGACAACCATGCTTTCAAGGCCACCCACATCCAATATTATATCTTTGGGAACTCTTGTGCACATGGAGCCTTTTACCCATGATGCATACAAAGAGGCATACACAAAAGATGAGGAATTTAAAGAAGTGTTTCAATAGATACAGGGCCAAATTCATGTAGAAGAAGGTGACGATAAGGATGATTATCATATCCAGAATGGGTTTCTCTACAGGATAGACAAGATCTTTGTTCCTAAAAGTGAAATATTACATATTATCATAGAAGATCACACCTCCAACGTTGTAGGTCATTTTGGTGTTGGGAAGACAGTTGCTAACTTACAAAGGTATGTGTACTCGCCTAGAATGCAAGAAGATGTAGCTTGATATATTACATGATGCATACTTTGTTGTACCAACAAGCCCAGTAACAAAAAGCAAGATCCATACCATCCCTTACCTGTACCCACTCGACCATGGGAAAGCATTTCCATGGATTTTGTGGGTAGTTTTCCAACAACCATGAAAGGCCATGACTATCTTTTTTGGGTATTTGACAAGTTCAACAAGATGCATAATCTTATTCATTGTAAAAAGAACATCATAGGACAAGAAGAAACAAACTTGTTCTTTGAACAGGTTTGGGTGCACTTTGGGATACCAAGGAACATCATCTCAGACATGGATATCGTTGATATTATGGTATCTGCAAGAGGTATTAACCTCCACTTGTAACCTTTGATGAGACTAGAATATTTCAGGAAGCAATAGAAACCCTAAAGCCTTGGACAATAATCCTAGAAGACAAGTCGGCTAAAGAGAACAATTAATATTGGGTTTTATCCATCGGGAAGAGAAGTCGACCTAGAAAACTAAGAAGGAGAAGTATAAATAGAGGGAGCTAGAGTTCATTTGTGACTCACTCACTCGCAACTGCATAAGACCAGTTGTGCACAAGTTTGGAGAGGAGTTGCAATTGCAGCTACTGCAACTTGTGTTTTCAGTTTTTCTGGCTTGGACTTTCTGTTTGGTCTTTGTTTATCTTTGCTTGGTGCACTAGCCTTGGTTGGCTATTGATTTTCTATCAGAATTATTCTCTCTATCAAGGTTAAGGTGCTTGGGGTGGCCTTTGTGCCTATGGTTGGGTGATAATATTGTTATATTATCTATGATTAAACGAGCACACCCTCTTTTCTAACAGGATATGGGCCCACGCCTCCTTCATACAATCTAGCCACTAGAAGGAAGCTAAGCCATAATATTATCAAGCTCGTTGAAGAACTGCCGCTAGGTTTTCTAGCAGGTGCAGTTACTGAAGAACTGTCGCTAGGGTTACTAGGACGTGCAACTGCAAACCCTAAAACCTCTTTCCCAACACCTTATGATGGAATAACTTACTCAGGGACAGGATATTCTAGTGCACCTTAGTCCAACGCACCTATTGGCACTCTCAGTAGGAAAAAAAGTCAAGGTTGATATTTTGGGTCAAAGTCAACATTTGACTGGTCAAAGTCAAAGTTTGACCAACTATCAGTCAACAAAAATCATGAATGATCGTCTACACTATTCAACTCTTACAGGAACTCTTGAATATGACATGTGGATAATTGGTAGTGGGGCTTCCATGCATATGTCAGGATACCAGATCAGACACTCCAGTTTGAATGAAAAGAAGACATCCTACAAGGTAGAACTTGGAGACAAGAACACCTATCCTGTCGAAGGAATTGGTCAAGCCTCCATCAAATTGAAATAAGGTAACAATATTCATTTGAGTAATGTATTATATGTACCTGGTTTAGAAAAGAACCTTGTATCCATATCTTTCCTAGAAGACAAAGGAAATAGAATATCCTTTGTAGATGGTGAAGTACTATCTTGGTCTAGAGACTCCAACATAGAGAATGCTAGAGTTATTGGAATTCGTGAAGGAAGATTATACACACTACTAGAAAGTAATGATGAAGCTCTTATACATGATGAAGTTAATCCTAGTGAACTTTGGCATAGAAGGTATGTTCATCTTAACTATCAAGCATTACCTTTCCTTGAGAAAATGGTTGAAGGAATACTAGAACTACAATCTACACATGAAGGAATTTGCAGAGGATGTGCTCTTGGTAAAAACATTAAGAAGCCATTCTCAAATAGCAATAATAGATATAAGGAAATCCTAGATCTAATACATCAAATGTTTGCGGTCCGATGCCAATAAAATGTCTAAGAGGTTCTCTTTATTATGTGATCTTCATAGACAATTACTCAAGAAAGAATTGGTTATATCTCTTGAAGACAAAGGATGAATTTTTTAGCAAGTTTCAATAATTCAAAGCAGAAATAGAAAACCTCACAAGAAAGAAAATCAATACTTTGAGAACAGATAATGGAGGAGAATACACATCCAAAGAATTTGTTACCTTTTGCAAAACAACATGGATTAGGAGGGAGCTAATTGTTCCTCATAATCCTCAACAAAATGGTGTAGAAGAAAGGAAGAATAGCTCCATCGAGGAAACTGTGAAGGCACTAATGAACGGTCAAGGTTTATCCATGTATTTATGGAGAGAAGCAACCATGACATCAATATATGTTCAGAACAAAAGTCTCCACCACATATTGAAGGATATGACTCTAGAAGAATCCTTCTCAGGAAAGAAACCTAATGTGGAACACTTAAGAATCTTTGGGTGCCCTGTTTACATTCATATCCCCAAGGATAAAAGGAAGAAACTAGAACCCTTAGGAAAGAAGGGCATATTTGTAGGATACAATGAATCATTCAAAGCCTACCGAATCTATATTCCAAAACAACATAAGATTGAAGTTAACAGAGACATAACCTTCAATGAGAAGATGGATTTCAAGAAATCTATAGAAGAATCCATGGAAGAAGAAGAATATGAAGAGCCTAAAGAAGAAAGAACATATCTTCCAAAAAGTTAGAATGAAGAACCCACCATATTTGAAGAATCAACTCAGAAGAAACAATGGAAATAATCCATGATAGAAGAACACCAGTTTATCATGAAAAATGATGTGTGGGAAATTATTCCTAGAACCAAGGAAAAATCAGTGGTAACTTCAAAATGGGTCTATAATATCAAACATGCAGTAGATGGAAGCATGGACAAATACAAGTCAAGGTTCATAGCTAGAGGGTTCTCCCAAAAGGAGGGGGAGTATTATGATGAAACCTTTTCTCCTGTTGCCAAATATACTTCTATTAGAGCTATTATGTCTCCTGTTGGTTCCATGGGATGGAGTCTACATCAGATGGATGTAAAGACAACTTTTCTCAATGGAGCAATTGAAGAAGAAGTATACATTGAAAAACCTCAAGGTTTTGAAGTACATTCCAGAGACAATCATGTTTGCAGATTAAACAAAGCCCTGTATGGACTCAAGCAAGCTCCAAGAGCTTGGTATGCCAGAATAAACAGTTACTTAATAAGACTTGGTTTCTCTAAGAGTCATGCAGATCCAAATCTCTACTACAACGTTGTGAACAATGCACCTGTGATTCTACTACTATATGTCGATGAATTATTCTTGACATGTGCAGATTCTCTCATCACCCAGTGTAAGAAGGAACTAGCTTCTAAGTTCGATATGAAAGATATTGGTCTCATGCACTATTACTTCGGACTAGAAGTATGGCATAAGTGTGGTGAAGTCTTCCTTGGACAAGGAAAGTATGCAGTGAAGATTCTTAAAAAAATTGGAATGATGGATTGCAAATCCATGGCCACTCCTATGACCACAGACATAAGAAAAGTAAGAGACTCAGATTCTGATCCAGTAGACCCATGCCTATACCATAAATTGATTGGGTCATGGATGTATCTAGTGAATACTCGACTAGATATTTTCTTTGTTGTAAACACCTTAAGCTAGTTCCAGGTGGAACCCAGACATGAACATTGGATAGCTGCAAAGCATGTTTTGAGATATATCTGTGGGAAAATAAACTATGGTTTAAGATACACCTCATCCAGTGATATACAACTTCATGGATTCACAGATTTAGATTGGGAAGGGAGTGTAGAAGACAAAAGGAGTACTTCAGGGATGTGTTTCAGTTTCGACTCTTCTATCATATCATGGGCCAACAGGAAACAAAAGTATTTCGTACTCAACACAACAAAAGCAGAATATATCGCAACATGTGAGGCAAGTACCGAAGTAGTATGGCAGAGGAAGCTGATTTCTGGATTAACTGATCAGGTACCAGATTCGACCCTAATATATTGTGAAAATCAAAGTTGTATGAGGTTGTCAGAACACCCAGTGTTTCATGACCCGTCGAAACATATTGAGATCAAATACTACTTTATTTGTGATAAAGTCTAGGAAGGAGAAGTGAAACTCCAGTATATCTCCAAAAATGAGTAGGTAGTAGATATTATGACAAAGCCTTTGTCTAGGATAAAGTTTGCGTACTTACGAGACAATATGGGGCTCATGGAGATAACTCCCTTAGATGAAAGGGAAGAGATGGCTCCCCAAGTTGGGAGGGAGCATTGATACATATTATTGATTCATGGGCAGTCATTTTCTAGTTTGGAAAATGATCCAGGTTGGGAAGTTCCTTTCCAGTCCGGAAAGTGGTTTGAGATTTCTAACAAATAGGCATTTTCCAGTTTGGAAAATGGTCTAGATCGGACAGTCATTTTCGTAATGAAAATGGTTCGATAGATTGTTGATTTACCATAGAAAATGATTCTCCTTGTGGTTAGTGTGGGGGAATGGTATAGGAATTTCATTCTTCTTGGTAGTCACTTTGAGTAGTGGTCAAGTAGAATGGTCCACCTCACCGAACAATCATTCTTTCGAAGTTCATAGTTGTGAGCAATTTCAAAGAATGGCTTGTTTTGGAGGTTGGTGCAAGACAATCATTTCCTTAGGAAATGGTATGGAAAGTCATTCCCTAGGGAAGACTCATTCTCTCCAGGTTGCACTATGATTAGTGTAGGAGGAATGGCCCAATTAGGTGAATGGTCCAGGTTCAACAATCAGGGACATACATTATCTAGGGCAGACTCATTATCTCCAGGTTGCACTATGATTAGTGTAAGAGGAATGGCCTAGTTAGGTGAATGGTCCAGGCTCAGAAATTAGGGACAATTATTCTTCTATGCTTGGGAAGAATAGTCCAGATAGCCCATGGCTAATGTTTTATTTTCTAAGGGCATATGCTCTTCCATATCTCATAGATGTGAGTGGAAGAATGACCCATATGACTCAGTTTGTATCATGATATTGTTTATGCAGATTGATACAAGATGATATGATTGTTGTAGAGATTGTATGTCTTTGAACAATAGTTGTATGCTACTGTGATGGATGTGATCCACTTATAGTGATTGTGGGTCACTGGTTAGTAGCAATATTCTACTGAGAGTGGTTTTGTACAACCAGATAATAGTTGTATACTACTATGAATAGACACAACAATGTTCTATTGGATGGCATTGTTCTGATTTCCATGGAGACTAGCCAGTTGGATAGTGATGATGGTGCTCGTGATTTGATCATGAGATAGCCTGTGTGGTTATGTTGATGCTACCGGTTGAATGGTCTATTTGTGCTCAATACCATTGCCTTTTATACCTCCCTATATAGGAGGGAGTGTTGATATTATGGTAGCAGCAAGAGGTATTAACCTCCACTTGTAACCTTCGACGAGACTAGAATATTCTAGGAAGCAAGAGAAACCCTAAAGCCTTGGACAATAACCCTAGAAGACAAGTTGGTTAAAGAGAATAATTACTATTGAGTTTTTAGCCTCCATGAAGAGAAGTCGTCCCAGACAACTAATAAGGAGTAGTATAAATAGAGGGCACTAGAGCTCATTTGTGACTCACTCACTCGCAACTTCATAAGACCAGTTGTGCGGAAGTTTGGAGAGGAGTTGCAACTGCAACTAATGCAACTTGTATTTTTGGTTTTTCTGGCTTGGAATTTATGCTTGGTCTTTGGTTATCTCTGTTTGGTGCACTAGCCTTGGTTGGCTATTGATTTGCTACCATAATTCTTCTCTCTGTCAAGGTTAAGGTGCTCGAGGGTGGCCTTTGTGCCTATGGTTGGGTGACAATATTGCTATATTGTCTATGGTTAAACGAGCACACCCACTTTTCTAATAGATACCAAAATTATCTGTGTCTTTTGGACTACATTTTGGGAGAAGATGGAGACTAAATTTACTACAAAAAGCCACAAAGATCACTGCATGAAACCCACGAATATCATTCATTTTGTTTGGTAGGGGTAAATTTAGAAACTATATGCTCCCGACATGGTTTGAGGTCTCTAATTCGAGTCCTAGGCACCACCATGGATTAGATTCATGCACACTCTGAACATGCCTCAACACATGAACTGGTTTCCCACAACAAGATAAATCGTTTTATGAGACATTGACTTTTTTTTTAAATTGGTGCAATGTTGAACTCAGTAGGAATTGTACCCGCTAACGCATTGTCGGATAAATTGCTAGGCTGAATCAATATACAAACATATGTGAAAGGTTGCCACTGTTCCGAGCAAACAATTCAAGGTAGTTCCAAGCAAATATGACAAGAAAGAACCCAAGGATCCTGACTATGATGAAGAAATAGAAGAATTGAACGAGTCAAATCCTTCTTCCTTACCCCAGTTATACACTCCCTTCATTCTACAAACCTTTGTTCCTTCACAAACAAAGTTGGAAATAAAATGGAATAATATCCATATGCAAACTAAGATGTTCACAAGCTCAAGACCCATGCTTCATTTCTGCCCCACTCCAAAACTAAGATGTTCTCACCCAAACTAAGTGAACAAGAAAATTTTGAGCAGACAGTACAACTAGGAAGAAACAAATCTATTGTCCTAAGATGGAGTTGAGAAAGAAGGAGCTGACATATGAGTTGACAAGAAAGAGAAGGACCAAAATGAGTTGATGGGGAAACAAACCCGGAATATCATACGAAAGAGAGCAGTCACGTGCCATACCTTGGGCTAGCCACCTTCTCTCAAGCCCCAATACTTCCACTCAGTTGCATGATATAGCCTTGGACAAGAAGCCTCTACAAATAAATCAACAACGTGTCACCATGCATGCATGTATAGTGTGAGCAATAAAATTTCTTCCTCCTCACGTTATTTGGCTTGGTTATGGTATATTGACTCTCTCTTCCTCCTCACCTAAGTTGGCTTGGTTATGGCACAAGTTTTTCTAGTTAGAACTGATTATAGTAGAAAAGTTGAACAACTCCCTTTTTGTCAATAACTTACGTCTCCCTTCTTGGTAGTGATCTTACTAAAAACAACTTTATGAGTGAACATGGAAAACTCTCTCTTATCTTTATTATTGATTTTTAATTTATTATACTTTTATTAAAAACTATTTTTTAATTTATCGTGTTTAATTAATTTCATTTTTCCATTAAACTTAATATAAATATAAACATAATCTAAACTTAACATAAACATAATCTACGACAACTATTGCTAATATTTATCATGATTTCTTGTAGATTGTTATTATTTCAAGAATCGATTCAATACAATGGAGTATGTTTACATGAATTGGACCTGAGGAGCCTTTAGTACGACGTTTTTAGCTTAAACCATCAATAAATAGAGTGATGACAAACGTTGATATATATAACACGAGAAGTAACCCTAGTCTCTAATGATTTTTCCCATAAAAAATCATGATCTACATGAATGCCAAATCGATTGATTACAAATAGAATATTGACTTTTATGCTATGTTATATTTTTAACTTATTTTATTTGAAATTACATTGATGTAACACAATTGTTTTATTTGACATTACATTGATGTAACACATGAGATACACAATCTTAAATCTTATGTTGCCCATGCATTAAAAAAACAAAAATAAAACTAGCATAACCCCGAAGCGGGGTTGAGGAAACGTCGAAGTCAATTGAAGTTGTTAATGTTGGTTAATGTTGGAAACCATAAACAACGCAATATCGAAAACCATTAATATGATGCAAACAACAATCTGCAAATGTTCAATAAATATTAGATTGAGTTAATCGAGTCTCACATGAAAGAAATAACTTAGCTCATACTCCTGTAAGCATAGACATTGGCAATAGTCTTCTGAGGAAGGGGATATATTATGTAACCATAAAGATTGGAAATAGCCTATAATAAAAATAAAAATGACCAAAATTAGTACTTTAAAACAATCCATAAAATCTTATCTTTACCAAACTGAAAATCGTTTAGTAATAGCACTGATGATACTTAGGAGAAGAGTGAAAAATGGGGCAAAAGCACAAGCAAAGAGTAAGACCCATAGTGTTAGTTGCACCTCTTCTTTGTAAAACCCACAAAATGCAACCACCATTGTGAGATATATGAGATATATTCTTTGTAAAACCCACAAAATGCAACCACCATTGTGAGATATATGAGATATATGGGTACTTGCACATCAATTTAGTATGAATATCAAGACGAATATTTTTAGATGATGCCACTTTTGCAGCATAACAAAGCATATCAAACCATTTAAAATAACATCCAAAATTTGATGACCCTAGAACAATAGGCAATAATGGAAATAAAATCAACATATAAAGCAGAACTTACTTCCCATAGAACAGAAAGACATGGGTAGTGGTAGAAGCAATGGTTGCAAATCCAACGCACGAGTTGGAGAAAAAAACAAAGTTGTATTTGACCATTCTTATTGTATTGTTCACAATCTATACAAATCCAACCGTTGCTTTCTTCCTCATCCTCCTCGCTTTCGTCCCCATCTTCATCCTCCTCCGGTGGCCCTGCGTCCAACTTCCCACGATGTTCCTCGCCTTGTCGATCTCGCCACTTCCTCTTCCTAGTCATCTTCCTGTTCTTCGGATTCTGGCCGTTCATTATGTTTGGCATCAACTTTGGCCGTTCATTATCGTCAAGCACCCAAATCTTAAGAGGAGGTATTACCAATATTTCAATCAGATAGTTTACATGCTCAAAAATCGAGGGTCCAAGATGTCGTCTAGAACACCTGGACGCGTTGTCCACTTCTCTTTGCAAGCTACACTAATCATGATTCTGGTTCATACATAGAAGCATTTCCACATTTTCCCATTTCATTACATAGAACCATTTCCACATTTTCCCATTTCATTACATACATCTCTCGAAGGGTCACGTTTCAAACAATATTCAGTGCAAAATTTTCACTGAACAATCCAATAACCCATTGGGTAAATCTGAAAAATATATATAAATTTTCAAATGAATTTTAGGAATAGTAAATATAATACAAATTTGGGTAATTACAAAAGTGTACGATCGTAACAAATGAATCGTCCAATCACATATCAATAACAACTATCTCATTTGCAAAACCCTAAGAAGATTTTCCCGGATGTACTAAAAAGCTTCAAACAATCTGTCAACGAAAATCTTCCATTATCACCCTTCGCTTGTAAGTCAGAGACCGCAGGAAAAGCGAGGTGAAGGCCATCCATGAGCGGACCATTGCTTAGACTCCCCTCCTCTGTGATCATGAGTAGCTTTTTTCCGCAAGACTGCTTTTCACCGCATGTTCCTTCCGGAAAGGAGCGATTTCCATCCACAAGCAACATCAAGCCTGGATGTTTTAGATTCGATGGCTCGGGGAAGCGAACCCTGCCCACAAAAGCATTTTCAAGATCCGGTAATAATCAGAGATCCATTTCGGTGATAAATAATTTCATCGGCAAGAGGTGGTTGCAGGGGAAACATGGCTCCAATCACGATTATGAGGGGAAATCCTATTGATTTCCAAGCAATGGTTCAACAGATGATGGGTCTTCCCCTTGAAAGCAAGCAGTAGAAGGCCCGCCCTGTTTCAGTGGAATGGTTGAAGCCACAGCCAAATCGGAAGCAATGACATGTCGTCCACCCTTATCATGCTCGAATCTAGCATCCTTCTGCAACAATTTGACAGAGAAATCGTTGTAAACAAGCGGGAAAGGTAGTTGAAAAGACAAAGACGGTGATGCAGGGGACATATGACGTGTGAGGTGGAATTACATAAGTGTCATACGTTTATAGGTTACGGACAGACAACGGAAAACTCAAGGAAACCTCCCCCCTTAAGAGAACGCATTCGGCGTAATTAGATTCAAACTACAGGAAGAGCTGCCTTCAGAAAAAGATTGTATTTCGTTCCTACAGGAAGAAGCTGCTACGGGCAAAGGCGGGTAGGGATGTTTGGGAAAATGCTTGATGAATCTACATGTTTTTGAAGGGTTAATCTGTAAATTTATAGATAAAAACCCTAAATTCTTGGGCGAAATCTAACTGAAAATCAACAGGAAATTCGATGAAGCCCATGGTTTATGAATCGCGCTAGGCTCTTTATCAATTTTTGGCAACCAGGTTCTACTATCAGGAAAGTAGACCAAAAAACTTGATGCCTCACTTGCCTCAGCCACTGTTAATTCATCAACACATTGAATGCATGAAACCGACTTGCTACTGATTAGGCAAGTAAACCACAAAACTTGTTGCCTCACTTGCCTCAGCTGTTGTTAATTCATCAACAGATTGAATGCATGAAACCGAATTGCTACTAATTGTGTGATTGCGTATTGTTCTCACTTACCTCATCTGCTGCTAAGGGTTTTAAATGTGTTATGCACGTTCTGATTAAATGCTTCAGCAATATCGTGTACATACACCATAACGCGCATATCTCCAGTTTGAAGTGGACGAGATGCATTGCTGATGGAAAATCGTTGTCACAATGTCATGCCCATAAATCCGCATGTCCATGGAAGAATTAATGAACCAACCAAGAAAAACTGAAACATATGGAAATGTATTTGTATTTGACAGATGAAGAAAGAGCTCAAGAGACCTCCTTAAAAGAACGCCTTATTAATTAATCTGGTCGATTCATTCATTTTCCATCTTCCTCATCACCCCAATTATCTGGCTTTATAGCTTTAGGATCATCAAGCTCTTCAGGTTCATCATCCTATCATCTCATTCAGGCTTCTCAGCCACCAAATCTTCGATTTCCATTGGTGCATCCTCATCCCAATCCTCGAGTTTTTTCGCATCAGGATCAGGGATCTTTGCTCTCTCATCTTAATCTTCTGGATTCTTATCTTCTGGATCGGGAAATTTATTACTTAAAGTTATGTTAATGATAATAAATCGCATCCGGTCCATCTGATCTGAATGCGGTGGACTAATGATATTGGTCCAGAATTTGCCGCTTTCTTATTGTTGTGACTATGTTTATGCCCAAAGGCACACCTTTGCACTCGTCCGCAAATCTCCTGGAATGCTCTTCTATATCCATGGAAACTTGGTCGTCTTTAAAAGCCACTCTGCGAAACAACATCCAGCCTTATCTCTAGAGAGGGGTCGTATTTCAATGGACCCTTCTGCGCCCATTTCTCCAATCAAATCCTTGCTGCGAATAGAGAATAGGACTTTACTGTGTTTTTCATCCCCAAATGCCACGCCTAGTTCTTGCAGATCGAGCCGACTCAACAAGTCATCCAATACCAGAAGAAATTTCATTTCCTTGAGATATGCAGACAGCTGCATCTTTCTCTCGTCAA
>SNQJ01S0043493.1:73315-83818 GCA_010110895.2 Picea sitchensis | reverse complement strand
ATATGGTACTACACATATAATATATTATCAAGGAAAAAACAAGCTACATGAAATTTGGACATTTGAACAAAAATTTACAAGTTAAATGAGTACATCAATAAATAAAAACATACTAACCTTGCAAGTTCAAAATCCTAGCTATGCAGATCGAGAATTGGATTTGTTCAACCGGTGGGTGACGGAAAAAATAAACAGCTCAAACAAAAGCCAAGAATAGTGTCGCAACTATAGAAATGGTTTCATAAAGTCTCTTAAAGTCAGGTATATATAGATCAAATAGTCAACTAGTCGTTAACATTGACCAATGAGATAGGAAATTTTTTTGTTGTTATTTCCATGAAAGTTCATCGCTATTGCCACGAAATTTCGTGGCAATAGCGACGAAAATACCGACTAGGTTAAAATAACCAATTTGTGGATATTGCGACGAACTTTCGTGGCAATATCAACGAAAATCCCGCCCTATTTAAAAAAAAGAAGATGAAACTAATGGAAACGTGGAAAAATTTTGTGGAATAATCTGCCCATATGTACTAGTGAATGATGCTCATGATCTTCTTCCAACTTGGAATATACAAGAATGTCATCCAGAAAAACAATGACAAACTTGTCTAAATATTCCCAGAAAACACCATTCATTAAGCACATGAAAAAAATTGGTGCATTTGACAACCCAAATGGCACCACTCTGAACTCATAATGACCATACCTTGTCCTAAAGGCAGTCTTATTGATATCTTCCTCTTTAATCCTTACCTGATGGTATCCTGACCTGAGATCTATATTTGAAAATATATTTTCATCCTTCAATTGATCAAAGAGATCATCAATCCTTGGCAGAGGATACTTGTTCTTTACAGTCACTTTATTCAACTGTCTGAAATCAATGCACAATATTAATGTCCCATATTTCTTCTTCACAAACAAGACTGGGGCACCCCAAGGTGATACACTTGGGCGTATATACCCCTTCTTCAGTAGTTCTTCAAGTTGCATTTGCAACTCCTTTAGCTCTGGTGTACTTGTCCTGTGAGGAGTCTTTGATACTGGAGCTACTTCAAGCATTAAATTTGTAGAGAAATCAATATATCTATTTGAAGGTAGTCCTGGTACCTCCTTGAACACATCCTTAAAATCTTTCAGGACTGCATGATCCTCCAGATTTGGCACCTTATCCTTAGATGTTTCCTCTATATGGGCTGCAAATATTTGACAGTCTTTCCTGTAGCACTTCTTCAGTTGCATTGCTAAGATTTCTTGGATAGTAACTGCCCTGGGAATTCCTTGGACTGTTCTCTAATTTCCTTCCTCATCTAGGCACGTGAATGCCTTGTTACGACAGTCTAAGATGGAATGGTGTTGGTCTAACCAATCCATACCAATTAGGCAGTCATAAGATCTTAAAGGCAATATGTTCAAATATGCCCTTGTGTTTAGTCCATTCATGTCCATAAGACATGAATTAACCATCTCATTGAATTTTCTTTTGGCTCCAGTAGCTAGCTGAAACGACCAAGATTTTTCCTGCTTGATTCTTGGCAATTGCAAATTTTCCACTGTCTTAGGATCTATATAACTATGACTAGCTCCTGAATCAATTAAAATAGTAATGGTTTGGTTGTTGATCATACCTTCCACTTCAAACATATGTGATTGATACTCTACTTTATTGTTGTCCAAGGTTGCATATATCCTTGGTACATTTATGCCCATGTCCCCCACTTTTTCAGCTCACTGAACATTGTGACCAACTCTCTCTTTGTCACGTATGTGGGGACAATCTCTAAACATATGATCACCTTTACAACCCCAACATTGAATAGGTGGTTACCTTGGCCTTTGACCACATGTCTCAATCGTTCTAGGTTCTCTAGAAGTTGTCTGTCCCTGAGGATTATTTCTGAAGAATGGTGGCTTAATTCCCTTCTTCCTCTAATCCATCTTGAATTTCTTCTTATCCTCCCAAGATTTTTGGAAAGTTGGCCTTGCTTTTTGCTGATCATATAGCCACTTAGCTCGCCTTATGGTCTTCTCCAATGTTTTGGGATCATCATATTGTATTTTTTCACTGATGGATGGTGGAAACCCACTCAAATATTTTTGAATCTTGACTATCTCATCCTTGATGAAGGAAACATACTTCAACAATTCTAAAAACCTTCTTTCATACTCATCAATGGACATAATTCTCATCTTGAGTTCAAATAACTCTTTCATTTTCTTATCATAATACCTCTTATTCAAGTATTTCTTTTCAAAATACTTCTTGAATTCCCTCTAAGTAACATTTTTCTCATCAATGTGTTGCACCTGCACCAACTAATCCCACCACATGGATGCCTTTCCTTTGAGTTGATAGATGGAAAATCTTCCTTCTTCCTGTGAAGAGTAATTATACAATTGAAATACTTTCTCATGCCCAACAACCATGTCTTTGCATCTTCATCCTTCTTGTGCTCCCCATCAAACATATGATGTTTGATTTTGTTCATTTCTTCTTATAGCTCATCCTCCCCAGACGTCTTATGCTTCCTAACAAGGGATAGACTTGAGCTGATGTGTGCTCTCTTATTGGAATGCCTTGGAGAGTGTTGGTGATGTCTTCTATCACCTTTTTTTCTTCTGTGACTTCTTTATTTTCTTGAGCCACTCTCCTTATCCAATTTATTTTCTATTCTTTTCAGGCTCTGCATCAAATTTATGTTGAATTCTCCATGTCACTCCTTGGTTTTCATGAGATGTCCGTTATCTGCTCGGTGAGTCTGGACATATTTATGCAACGTTTCAATGATTTTCATCATGTTTCCTTTTTTATCTATCTCTTCTCCATGCCCATTTGAGTTCGATCCTTCAACTCCTAAATGGACATCCATTCCTCTAATTTCATTTTCCAAACTATAAGTACTTTGTGCCTTCCCCATTTCTCTGCACTAAGCGAAAATTCGGTTCGGTTCTGACAATCGTTAACTCTGCAAAATGTGCAGTCATCCGAAATTTTGTCAGGCTATCAGACTTTAATAATTTTCTAGAATAAACCAATATGATTCAACAAAAACAATATCAGATTCCATTTTTTGCAGGTATTGTTCGGTCAAGAACCCCTCGGGCTTCAATCTCTAAGCCCAATTATATTCTGCAACAAATTCCGGGCACTAGCCCCTTTTATTAAACCCTTGGTTCATGTGTGACCATGGTTGTGACCCAACGCTTATGATTTGGGTGCTTATCCAGATCTCTGAAACTTCGGGCTCCAAGCTTCGTAGGTTTCCCTTTTTCCACGCGTCCCAACATCACAGAACAACGAATTGTGGAACGCATGAAGAACGACGGATTTACAATTCACCTTGCTTCATGCACCATTTATTTTGGAGTGTCAAGTCTCTGAACTCCACGATCTGGTGCCATGCGTCCACTGGGGCCCATAGTTTCCGTGCTCGAACTAATAAATGTCAAAAACATCACATCAAATTTAGTACTTTTCAAATTGCGCGGACATGGGTTGGAAGTTTTGGAGTAACCAGTCGATCGTTCCTAAATTGTCCCAATGCTGACACGTACCCCATCTAGAAAACCGTGGTTTGGATTGCGGGACCGGCTTGTAGAATTATTTACTGCGCAAGTTCGATCTCCGCAATGCCTCCCAACCATCGATCTTGATAGATCGTGGTCAAATTTATGTGGGTCCGATCCGGCTAACTTCTTCGTCAAGCTTAACTACCTTGTGCCACCACCAAAAGCGCCAAACGGCAGGACACACGAAGTTGACACGTGGTCCAATCAGGTAGGTGACATATGTCACGTTCTAACAACATTTCCATCTTACCAAGGTTCTTAACTCACTGACATGTGGCACACATCCCTAGTGACGTCAGCAGGCCACGTCACTTCGGGATATTTCACCTTAGCATACCTCATTTATTCCGAATGCCGAACTCCTGAACAAGTCGATATTATGACACACATCCCTTGCGACGAATGGTCCGGATTAACTCCGGATTTCAGGACTTCGGGAGTTTTCACATCAGCACACTCTATGTTTCTCGAATGTCATATTCCTGAACAAGCTAACTTGCTAACATGTGTTCCTTTCTTGGATCGACGGACAGGAAATACACGAAGTTTGCTTTGTCTTCTCTACACGTGACTGGGAGCTATGACCTCGGCTTAACATTTGGGTGCTTATCTCACTTTGCAAGATTTTCAGTCATGCTTTAAGGAACTGTGAAGATCAACGACCATGAGTGATTGCAATAACTCAACTTGCTCATTCTTTAATTTCCTTCCCGATCTTTGCAATGTGGAGATGCTCTCTCATAGTGGGATTGATATCCACCATTGATCTGTTGATCTAGCAAGATCAATGATCCTGATGGATTCAGAGTCTCAACTTACTCTCGCTTTAATTTCCTTCTCGATCTCTTCAATCACTCCCCACCGTCGATCTCCTCTCAATGAGATCTGACAGTCGTGACTTAATCTTCACTCGATCTAACGGCTCAACTTCAAACCTTACGGTTCCCAACCCCCGGTTACTACAGTCTCTTTTCGCTGTTATCTTTCTTGAACCGTTATACCTCCTGAGCTTACAAACATGACCAAGGTGTTCTCTTGGCACTCTGGAATGTTCTGAATTCAAATTTTGTCCTTCTCAACAACAATTTGCTCTGAGATTTTGATTCCATAACCACTTATACAGCCTAATTCAGGCTCAGTGTCGAAAATTGGGCTCTGAACTTCAATTTTGTCCATTTCGACAACAATTATGTTCTAAAACTTTTTCTTTAGCTTCCACTTACATGACCCATCCAGGTTCACTTTTGAAACCATGTCTCTGATACCATTTTTAACGTTGCCAGCCAGTAAGAGGCTAGACAACACTACTTGTTGGACATCTCTCTTAGCTCTGATACCATTTTGTAAATTTATATGCATGCATATCTAACACAATTAACAGTTACAACATTTTGTTCATGCAACTTATTCATGCGGAAATAATCATTCAAACATACTGACAATATATGCATACATATGACATATTCTAATCATACACAAATCAATGCGGAAATAACAATAAGCCTACACACACAACATAGTTGATATATCTAGGCATTACTTATCAAGTTATAACACATGTACAATTACACAACATACACCTAACAAATATTTGGCACTTATCTTTCATTGATGACCACCAAACTGTGTGCAGCCTTCCATGAACCTCCCAGCCTTAGGCCATGTTTCTCATCATGCTCAACAATGGGTCACCCCTGAGATGGGACTAAACTCCACCGGGCAAGGGATTCCTAGGCTTGGCAAGGGAAACAGGAAAGTTACACAGGTCAATAGGAAGGATTATCTCTGAGGGCCAGCTCACACTAACAACCTACAACCTCTCATTCCCCACATGCATGTCCCACCTAAGGAAGTGTGCCCCTTCTCTTCTCAACAGTCCTTCGGCTGCCCCACTTCCCTTCCAGGGCTTCAACAACATGCCAAACAAGAATTCTCTGAGCACTATGGCTACAGTTGGGCTCCCTCTGGGAAATCACTTCCCCAACAACCTCTCTCGCCTGGAGAGATTTTCTTGTAGGCCTGCCAACCTGCTTCTTCAGTCCACTTCTAAGTCAATTCCTGAAAAGGTGATGGCAACAACAAAGCTCAGTAAGAGCAGACGATGACAGCAAGCCACACTCAGTCCAGGAACTGTGTGGGCTGCAACAACCAACAATTATGACACAACACGGCTCAACAATTACATGGTGCGTGCCTTTTCATAGGTCGATGATGGAGATGGTCGTGGCTCAATACGTGAGTCAATGGTGAATCTCGATCGGGTGACTGACTTCCAAAGAATCATAAGGGTCGTGAGGAACTCAAGACTCGTCATGCCGCAAGGATGGGGAGCAATGCCAGAATGGGAAGTGAACCCCCAACGAGCTGGCTTTCCCAGCTTTAACTGCATGCGCCCAGGTTGACACCTGTCTTCGTGCAGCTGCATGAGTTCCACTTAGCACTCGTTCCCTTTCTGGGAACTTAGGACAACACCGATCATGTCCCCTTAGTCTTTAGGAAATCATAATAAAATGTATTCCCTTAGAGGTAATCCCTCTATCTTAGCCCCTAGGCATAAACACTTAACCCCATCCCTTACCCTACCTAGTGGAGCTTAGTCCCCCATACTCTTTCTTCGTGGTCGGTCTACACGCAACAATGTAATTTTATTAATGATATGTGCAATTACATATAAAAAAAATTAGCCTCATCACCTTAAGAATCTAGGCTCTTTGGCCTAATAAACATATAATTCTTCAGCTTATATACACTTAGCTCACCAACCTATAAATATAATTACAATTCAGCAGGGGCTCGACCTTGGGGTGTTACAGGCACCATGCTCAAATCACCTAGATTCTGAGACCTTTTTTTTCATGATGTTCTCTATCTTTCTAAGTTGCAGAGGAATTTGTTGTCTCTTGTGCACATTTGAAAGCAATGTAATTCCATTAACATGTTTAATGGATGTAAAATCCCGTTAGCACAATTGGTTTCGATGTGACTCATTCTGCATGGTGACCCAGGTTTGAACCCGCTGGGAGGAGACACCAAAAAATACAGTCAACTAAGGGCTAGTGTGGCCGAGGCCAGGTGTGATCCCCAAGTGATTTTGATGCCTTAGATGCTTCTGGGTCATAGTTTCTTAGCCACATGCTAGTCCTGCAGGTCATAGACACGCTAGCAAACAAAAAAAACATGTTTGATGGACAAGTTGAAATAAGGAGGTCTTTCTACAACATGGTCATCATGATAGGATGGGAGGATGACATAGTGTTGAAGGTGAAAAAGACATTTGCATGAGCATAGAATTTTGCATGTTATTCTCACTATGATGAAGGTACATTGTCTTCTAGTCTCTTGTGGCACATTATATTTGGGCACATCAATTATGATATCTTTTTTGGTTGAAGAAAAATGGTGTTTCTGATTTTCCTACCATTCCAAGGAACTTGAAGCAATGTGAGGCATGTATATTCCTTGGTAAATACAACAAGCAACCTTTACATTATTCCACTTTGAGAGAACATAGAAAGATAGAGTTGATACTCTGTAATTTGTGTGGCCATCTACATTTGGTAATAAATACAGTGTGACCTTTATTGATGATTACACTAGGATGTGTAGGTTTTGTTTGTTGAAACAAAAATCTCAAGCATTTGAAACAATTAAAAATTTTCATCTATGGATTGCAAATGAAGTTAATCTCATATTGGCATTTTTTGTACTGATAATGGAGGGGAATATACTTCTAATGGTTTCACCAACATGGGATCAAGAATCAAACAACCATTCCATGCAATCCCTAGCAGAATGGTGTAGCATAAAGAATAAATAAGACACTCTTGAATATGGTATGCTCAATGTTATTTTCAAGAATGTGAAGTTGATGTTTTGTGTTGATGCAATTCAATGTATGTGAGAAAGAGGAGTCCATATCAAGCTCTTGGGAACAAGACTCCTTATGAAATTTTGTATGGCTGCATTCCTTGGATGAGACATCTTGAGTTTTTGGTTCCACTTGTTATGCCTTAATTCATGACGAGCATACAAACAAACTTGGTGCAAGGATTTAAAATTGCGTATTTTTGGGGGACTCAAATACCACCAAGGAATATCATTACAATGAGGAAAACAAAAAAATAATTTTGTCGAGAGATGTGATTTTTCTTTAATCAAACAAGAATGACAAAACTTTTGAGAAACAACTAGATCGTCTCGACAGATTCACCCATATAAAGACATATCACGAGTTTGATGATGATATTTCACATCTTGAAGGGGAGATCCTTATCTTGGATCAATATTTGGAATCTCCTTTTGAAGTGTCATATCGCCCTCATGTAGAAGATCCATCCAATTCATCAAAAGAAGAAGTTCAATTGGATGATGTGATTGAGAGAATTTAAAGGATGAACCTTGATGGAAATGCAGCACCATCTCAATTAGTGGAGCAACCTAGACCATCACAAAAAAGTCCAAAGTGGCTCATAATCAGGAACCACATGCTCAACCAGACAAGATGATGGAATGTAATGTAGATAATTTAGATGATTTAAATGATATAGATGTTTCATATGATTTTGAATTGAAGAAACTACTTCTCATGATGAGTGGAAAGGATCCGTAAGGAATATGATGTGCTCATCAAGATTGGAACATGAAAGTTAGTAGATCCTCCATGAACCAAACCAACGGGGTGGGTCTATAAGAACAAGTACAAATCAAATGGTTCACTTGACAAGTATAAGGCGAGGTTTGTGATGAAATGATATATGAACAAAAAAAAGGAATAGACTATGAGGAGACTTTTTCCCCTACAAAAATATTGGGGCTACCATTAGTGCATTGTTGGATTTGGATGCACATAATAGGTGGATGATTCATCACATAGATGTGAAGACAACCTTCTTGAATGGAGACTTGAAAGAGAATGTCTACATGTCTCAATAAAGGGTCAAGAACATAAGGTATGCAATCTCATCAAGTCTTTGTCGCTCATGGTATGAAAAACCAACTAAGCATATTTTTGAAGATCAATTTAATGTAACTTTCTTTGTCAAGAAAGTTGGCAAAATTGTTGTATATCTTGTGGTGTATGTTCTTTTGATAACATGGAACAAGATAACATATATTGTATCTATACGGAAAGAATGGAAGAGGGGTTTTGAGATGACAGACATGAGACATCTTCACTACTACTTGGGCATTGAAGTAACTCATAATCCAAAATATGTATCCATCTCTCAAAAGACGTACATTGGAGAATTGTTGAACCAATTTGGCATGGCTAATTGTGATCCTCTCCCTATTCCAATGGAACAAAATTTGAAGCTAACATCAAAAGAAGGGAATGAATTTGAGGATGCAACTAAATATAGACAGATTTTGGAGAGTCTTATCTACCTTACTACTACTAGACCAAATATTTATTTTGCACATACCTTGTGAAGCATATTGGTGTCGTGTAAAGAAAGTTCTAAGGTACTTGAAGGGTACTCACTTTGGGCTCAAATACTTTAAGGTGGAGGATTTCAAACTAGTTGGACATATAGATTACACTTTGATGGGGATAAAGAGAATGGGGTGTCTACTTTAGGATACCTCATGAGTCTAGATCACACAAACAATCCATTCTAGTATATTCCACTACAAAAATAGAATATGCGGTTGCTATAGAGGCAACAAAGGAGATTGTGTGGCTCATACTTGAGGATTTGCAGGAAAAACAAGTGAAATCTATTCCACTTCTGATTGACAATACTTATGCAATCAAGTTGGCCAAGAATCCTAGATTTCACGATCAATCAAAACACATCCACACTAAGTACCATATGAGTTGACATCATGTAGACCAAGACTATTCAATTGATAGATTATTCCACAATTAAACAAATTACAAAGTTTGAAAAGTTCAAAAAGATGCTTGGACTTACAAATATCTCTTGGAGAATGTTAGATACCTAATTCTTGAGATCATAGTATATTGTAAATATTAATTTATAAGAAATATGAAAAGTCGTAGATGAATAGTAATAATAGTCAAACTTAACTTCTTCTTTTTTTTAAATAAAAAACAGAAAAAGAAAAAAATATTGATATCTATAGATGAATAATAATAATAATAGTCGTCAAACTTAACTTCTTTTTTTTTTTAATAAAAAACAGAAAAGGAGAAAAATATTGATATCTGGTTGAATTTAATGAAAATTAGAACATTTGGAGATCAAGACAAAGGGGTCACTTTAATGAAAATTAATTAATCCTTATAGTTACTCACTCATTTCTGGCCGGACACCTCTCACAGTAGGCTGTAAGAATAAAATAAATGCACTGTTGAGTTAAGTCTGAAGAGTTAAGTTGACAGTATTAAACGTTAGTTACTCACTCATTCCTGGCCGGACACCTTCTCTCACAGTAGTCTGTAAGAATAAAATAAATGCACTGCTGAGTTAAATCTCACCACAATTGAAGAGTTAAGTTGACAGTTATCAGACGTCAACGTTTTTCATCTCATAAATGATAACCAAAACTCCAAAAATGATAACCAAAACTCCAATGGGTAGAGTGTTCACTGGTTAGAGTGTTGAAACGTTTCAAAAACTCTACACAATTCTTATCCAAAAGTCTTTTACAATAAATGGTTTTTATCATCAAATACATATGATAAATCCATCTGATAAGTAAAAACTCTCTGGTCTAGTGGCTTCTCTTTTTCTGTTCACCACATGTCAACAAAAAAGGTACTTGTAATAATCTATTTAAGGGATGGTCTCTTAGTTGGAAGGTTTAAGAGATCCAAAAAGTTCAAAGCCATTCAATATTCATCCAAAAAATTCAATATTCATCCAAAAGAAACAGCGAGAATAGAAAAAATCTAGATCTATGTAGATAAAATGTATTAATATCCAACAAATGAACATTGAATTAGGTTAAAGCTATTCAATATTC
>SNQJ01S0043493.1:40933-72913 GCA_010110895.2 Picea sitchensis | reverse complement strand
TATTATGTTCTAATATTAACCGTTCAGGTGAATAGCTTAAAATCTAGAAATAAGTACCCTGCTCTGCGATGTATACACACATCCAGAATTTTACTGAAACGTTTTACATGATACCCAGTCTAAAATAAAAGTAAACTACCATTTGTGCTGTAGCAACATTCATTGGAACTACAGCGATTTCTTCTCGCTCCAATTTAGGGTTAGATTGAGGTAAAGAAAACCGCTCAGAGACAGAAGAGGTTGATCGAACAGGAATAACGGGAAGATTCTCGCAATTGCAGATCTCGATCATGTAACCATCAGGATCATGGAAGAAAAGTTGGTCCACGTACAATCCTCCATCCTCCACAACACGTTTTTTATATTGTATGTCCATTCCTTGCAGTCTCTTTTCCAGTAAGAAAATATCTGGGCACTGCAAGGAAAAAACAACAACAATGGTAAGCAAAACTATAACATGAAGCACACCCTGTGATAATAATCTCTCAAAGATGACCGTGGAACTTCAAAGTTAACCTGAAAAGAGATATGGTTATCTCTTGGATTGATCTCAGTTTTCTTAGGGAGATCATCCAAAGAGTCGCACTGCAAGAGATGTATGCCTAGGCCGTAATTGAATAACCTGTATTACAGTAATATGTTAGATTTTTAGAAGCAATATCTATACATTATATTATAATAAAATTGGTGTATGAGACCTTCTTGTATGGGACAAGGGATTATTTTTAAGGTCATGGTCAATTCAGACATCAAATTGATGTATGAGACCTTCTTGTTTGTGGGACAAAGAGGTGTATGAGACCTCAAACTTGACTGATAAAGTCTACTGAAGTATACATACCCTACTCCCCTGGATTTGAAAGTGTAACTTCTTAAAAAAAAACACAAGTTCTTAACTATTAAATCCACTCAACTATATGCAAAAAAATAATAAAATTATAGATTATGTTGATGCAAATATCTTACCAAGCTCCTACAAAATTGAATGAAGATGGCCTCCTCAGAAGCCGAAATCCAAGAATATTCTTGTAGAATTCAGTGGAAGCCGTGACAGATTTGAATGAAGATGGCCTCCTCAGAAGCCGAAATCCAAGAATATTCTTGTAGAATTCAGTGGAAGCCGTGACAGATTTGCACAGGCGTGAAACGTGATTGAGAGATAACAAAGGTAAAGGCAGGGGACATGGAATCTGTTCTTCTTCCTTCGACATCCTGTGACACAGTTCCACAAACGGAACTAATTTGATTGACACCAAGTTCCACAAACGGCTTAGACTCTTCTTCTGAGCACATTACGCAGGGATCTCTTTATAAAATAAGTTTCTGGTAAATAATCGCGTATTACAGCAGTACATTCTTCTTGCGTTGTTCTGTAGTGAAAGTATCACTGTCTGTTATTAAAAATCATGGCTTGAAGGACTAACGCTGTCTGTTAATTTTCGATTATCGCCTTTTGATTAGATACATTGCTCTCATTGAGTGTGGGGACTTTTTCTTCTTGATACTACATCCATTGCTGGGTTTGGCACAACTTTGTTCCAAACCTTAATTTTATAGAGAATTTTTTCTGCATTCATTTTCTTTTGATAAAAATCTATGAAGTAGTTTAAATGTTTTATCTTAGTTTAAACTTTCTATTTTTTGGATGTTTTTTGGTAACTTGTTTTTTTGTCTGATTTTGTCCGAAATTTGGTGATAAATGGTTGGATCTGCAGATTTGAGTGACTAACTTTGTATAATTCAAGTTTTAGGGGTTTTTTCAGCACGCTGAATCCGTTTATGCATTCAAAAATGCAATTTAAACAACAGAAAATAACTATTTTATTTAAATTTACATTCCTGCCAAAAAACCCAAAAAATAGAACTTAACCCTTACTTGAGATATTTTCAAACTTTTTAGATTTTATTGTTGTTTATAATTTTTTCTTTAAAATTTATTTTGGTTTAATGGTTCACTTTCCTATAAGAACCCTTTGTGGTGACCTTCAAAACGACCATCACTTCTAGTAATTATATGTACAACAATGGATCATTATAAGAACCCTTTGGGGTGACCTTCAAAACGACCATCATTTCTAGTAATTATATGTACAACAATGGATCATTATCTTAGTTGTTATCATTATATGTAATGATGGATCATTGTTATCTCAATGGTCATTACCACTATTTGTAGATGAAGAAATCATACCTCCTATCCTTTTATCCTAGTTAATGTCATTTAAGGTCACCATGGATCATTGTTATTTCAATGGCCATGACCACATTTTGTACATGAAGAAATCATAAAAAATCATACACTTATCATGTCTCATGATCATGCTCTCAATAAGGGGGTCTCATACACCAATTTGGTGTTTTGCTTGGTTGTGACCTTAAAATTTTATTATTATTATTACGACAACATAATAATAATTAATGCAATGATAATGAATAAGAGTTGTGGTTAGGGGCTTAATGTGCACCTCCCCTTCAAGCAAGTTTTGTCCTCAAGATTGATCATTTGTGGATGTTTCTGTATGAAGAATTCATCTTTCCAAGTCACATCTTCTATGCACAAGTTCTTCCCCTTAATGAGGTACTCAGTTATTGCTTGAGTTCATAGTTACTTGATCTATATTTACTTGATGACCTCCTTACAAGATAAAATCCAAAAACATTTTCATAAAACTTAATAAAAACCATGACAAATCTACAAATGAATAAAACATGACTCAAACATAACATAACATATACAACAATGTTAACTACTTGACATGAATTTGAAGGGTGGTGGTTCATCCCAGTGAAAGAAAGAATATACAACAATATTTTTCTTACCCTTCATTTAGATCATCTCAAAGTCATAAGGTTAAAGCAAATCAATATAATTGTGTTTCTCCTTTGTTAAAGTACTTTGTGTCCATAAGTGATTCATGATGAGGTAATCCATTTAAAAATAATTATTACTAAGGAACAAATGACACCACTTCATAATTGCATGAATAATGATCAACATTATTTTTTGTTATATGTAGATATGCAATGTTCTTTATCATTCAACTTCTTACTTTCAAAAGAAATGGTTTTATCATCTTGTTTACTAAGGAACAAATGACACCACTTCATAATTGCATGAATAATGACCAACATTATTTTTTATTATATGTAGATATGCAATGTTCTCTATCATTTAACTTTGTACTTCCAAAAGAAATGGTTTTATTATCTTGTAAGAGTATTGCACCAAGTCCAAACCCATTAAAATCACACTTTATAATGAAGGTCGGGTGAAATTAGATTTAAATCACACTTTATGATGAAAGTCAGGTGAAATTAGATGTAGTGAGCATTAAAGTTGAAGCAATTGATTTTTTTAAGACTCTCAAAGCTAGTGAAATTTGTCTTTATTTCTTAAGTTTGTTAGAGGAGGAAGAATAGTAAATAAATTTCATACAAAATGATGTAAATGCACTATTAAACCCAAAAATACTCAAATATTCTTAAGGGTCATAGGAGTACGACATTATTGAATGGAATAAACTCTCAATAAGATTAGTAAGAGTGCCCTTATCAAGATAACATGCTCAATATATTATAGGAGCATCTTGGCAAATTCACACTCATTTTTACATAGAACTTATGTTGTGATAAAGTAGCTAATATAAGGTACAAGGTATCCAAATGGTATGTGAATGTTCTACAATATATGAGAATATTGTGAAAGAGGATTAATGCAAATTTGTAAATTCAAAAGGTTCAATGGCATGAACCAAAATTGGTGGTGTTCCTTATTAGTCCTAAATGCAGTTTTATGTTGGTATTGGATTTGTACAGGTATATAATAATAAATGTAATGGAGTTAAATATTAGAAGAAAAACTTAGCACCATGTTTTCCATCCATCAAATCAATAATCTAAGGTATAGAGAGTTATTTTTTGTATTTATTCAATTTAATGTTTTTTCTAATCAATACCAAGTAATAAAAACCATCATTTTCCCTTGTCAATACAGTAGGAGTAACAAAAGGAATTTACTAGGATTTATGATCCCAAGTTCTTCCTCCATAGGCCTTCCAATCATATACTTTTGAAAATGGCCATGTCAATAGGGATGAACCATAGTGGGGCCTTTAGTAGGGTCATGCTCAATAACATGTTCCATACACCTATTAATTGGAAGCTACGTGGGCATAAATTAGAATACCACCTTTTTTTAACTAGGATAGTGAGTCTTAGAATATGAGTTTGTTGAGAAGGGTCTATCTCCATATAACACAAGTGATTCATAAATATAAATTGGTCCTTCAAAAGTTTGGAAAATATTTTGGAGTCAATAGTTTAGATATTTTTAGTTGGTATCCCTTGACACTGTATTCATCACCATATTGTTGAAATGAAATAAATTTCTCTCCATGATTAGTGGAGTAGGTACCCTCGGAAATAAACTATTGAATACCAAAAAAAAACATTTATAACTCCAATGTTTTTCTCATAAACATCGCCTCGAGGGTATAACATTTCATTGTATGTGCACCATAACTTCAAACTATGTTTATTCCTAGTATGATCATGGAGAAGAATTCAGTTGTATCAAGATGAAACCTAAATTTATTATCCTATATTTTTTTCAAGAATGTTCATAGCACGACCAAGATCAACAAGAATAAGAATCCTTTATTTATAGTGTAGGCATAAAACTTGAAGGTATCAAAACTACCCAACTAAATCAATAGTAGTAACACAAATTTAGGTTTCTCCTATTTCATGATCGAGTGTATTAGTATTATGGCCCAGAGTCATTATCTAGTTGTTTAATGAGAGCACCCTTTTAAGGTTTATTTAGACTCCAAGTGGTGTAGATATTCATCCATAAAATGTTTCTTAGGTTTGTGGATATGTCCCTTAAGCAAGGGATAATAAAATTTATGACGTGGGTTTGAGAATGAGGGGTTAAGTTTTTGGATAAGATAATGACTAGGGTTTATGAACTGATACATTTAATACTTTCTCTCTTCTATGGCCCTACGATAATACAAATCTCTTTTTACTAGATCCAAGTACTTTTAACATGGTAGATTCAACATGACTATCCTCTCTTTTAGCTATCATAATTCCTTTATTAGGTTCAAGCATTCTTACATTAGTATAATATTTTTCACCTTAATGTGATATGTACATATTTTCCACCATATCTATAGAGTCTAAAATTTAAATCTAAGAGTTGGGTATTATTATTGTATATTTTTACTATCATTTTTGCAATAAGTGCATAACTTGAGCATTATAGGGCTTGTCCTACAACTGTTCTTTATTTTTTGAATGAATGCATTTATAGAGTAACCAAATTATTCTCTATGATTTTTAGAACTCCATCTCTTACACCTAGGTATAAACTACCCCATCCATATGTTGTAGGACCACATTTAACTTATCATATTGGTTATAAATGCATTGCACCTTTAAATCTAGCTTGATCTTCCTTAGACATGTATGCACTTCTACTTCACCTCCAAAATTGTATTGTGGCATATGCATCTAAATGATTAATTGGTCCTATTAGAGTTATATGTGGTCAATGATTGTAGAGGGAATTAGCTCTCATTCCCAAGGGTTTACATCCTCATTCTTCACCC
This sequence comes from Picea sitchensis, assembly GCA_010110895.2. Classification (NCBI taxonomy): domain Eukaryota; kingdom Viridiplantae; phylum Streptophyta; class Pinopsida; order Pinales; family Pinaceae; genus Picea; species Picea sitchensis. The sequence goes on along the minus strand of SNQJ01S0043493.1, from coordinate 67,298 downwards.
CTAAATATCAAGATATATATGCTAAGAGACTTAACTTAGTGTCCATCATCATTTTTCCTAAGGCTCGTAGTTTCATCAGTTACTTCATTTCTTCTACAAACTTTCTAAAGCTTTCATCCATGTTTCCCTTAGTCACATATTGGGATTTACCCTTGAAATTTTCCTTAAAAAAAACTACACAACAAGAGAAAATTTTGAGTGAAGATCAAATACCAATTTGCATTGTTCACATATCCAAAATGGAACTACCAATCTTACAATTAGTCAATTAATTGAAACAAAAACTAAGATTAATAGAAAATAAAGAGCTAAAAGAAATAAAGTAGTGGAGCACCTACACATCTATAGGTGAATTCCTCTTGCAAATATGGGTAATGAAGGAAGACTTGTCCAAATAAATTGATTGGTTGTATTGATAAAATGATAAGAAAATAGAACTCAAAGGAATAAACTCCTATTCATATAAAAAGGAAGCAAAACTCTAATTTAAATCTCATGTTATTAAAAAACGTTGTTAAGACCCTTATTAAAATAGTGTTTTCTATATATTAAAATATGATACTATAGAGATATACGACTATAACATATTACAAAATCATATACACATATAAAAAAAACTCATACAAAAAGTTTAATACCCAATAAAAATGTAATATGTTACACAATAATACTTGATGACACCCTATTGATGATTTCAAAAAATCACTCTTATTATAATGGCATCATTATATTGCCTTGCCTTCTGATAATGGTCAATATATTCCAATCTTACTATTATGGTACCCAACAGTTTCCCTCATGATGGGATTAAGCTCTATCTCTTTCTTCATATGGTTTGGTTAAGCCTCTCACAACCTTACTTACACCATGGCCATTGTAATTTGTTTCTCATATGTTATGGTTTAATTTATCACTAAGAACTATATTATTACTCTCGTAGGGTTTAGTTTTATTATTATTCATATACAAATTTCATAATGTTATTGTTCATATTTTGCATACAACACTAACATTTTACGAATTGGATAGTAAGACTTTATGTGGTTTAAGGTAATACTTACAATCATTTCTTATAATTATTTAACATATTTCATATGAATTTTAGTGATTATAATTGAATATGTTAATCTTTACTTTGTTTTTCAAAGTACCATGTCTTTCTTTTATTTCTTATCTTATTTTTAGAAAAACATCCATCTTCGATGCACTTTTTTTTTTCATCCAATAAAAAAAAATGACAAACAAATGGGTTCTTTAAGTTTCTCCATCCTAAACGTAAAATTTAAAGTTTAAAAATAAGAAATAGGAGAATGGGAGGTCGTGAGATTACGTTTCTATTAGAAATGTTTGTAAGAGTAGAAGTTGGATTTTACGTATCCTCCAAGAACTCAATCGAGAGAAAGTTATATCTATTAGGGAGCCAACTATAATTGTTAGAGACCTCATACTTACACACTCTTCTAAAAGGCATCTAAATGTTGAATTTGATAATTGTTAGAGACCTCATACTTACACACTCTTCTAAAAGGCATCTAAATGTTGAATTTGATGGAATGGCCAATAAGGGATCTTTTGATCTCTAAGGTATAATATTATGGAATTGGACAGAGTAATGGGAGAGAGCACATGTCTTGATGGTATAGAGGGAACAAATGGGGCATTTCTTTGTGGTATATAGGGAATAGAGGGAACATGTTTTCAAAAAATAAATTAAGACAAATGATATTTTCCATATTCTATAGCATGTTACATCAAGCACTTTTCAAAATTAAACATCATATAAGAAAGCATATAATATATGTGAGAACCTTAAGAGCATGTACTAACATATGCCCAATCATGGTGGGATGTTAAACATTTATGATAAAGCATATGATTAATGTGAGAACTTTAATAGCATGTATTAACATATGTCCACCATGAAAGCATATGATATATGTGAGAATCTTAAGAGCATGTACTAACATATGCCCAATCATGGTGGGATGTTAAACATTTATGAGAAAGCATATGATTAATGTGAGAACTTTAATAGCATGTATTAACATATGTCCATTTATGGTGGGATGTTTATGGAGATTAGGGCATGATTTCATTCTCTTAAACTTAATTATAATGGAGATCTCTTAGGTCAATATTATCATTCAATATTATATGTATGGGGATTTTTCATTGGCATTCTCACTTTATTTGCTAGGAATTTCATTCTATGTAAATTGTAACAATATAAGTTGTTTTATAAGTCTTTTTCAAAAACTTAATCAATGTAAATTTATTGATATTAGGTGCTCAAATATGATTTCCAAAGAGCTTAGATTTGCATAATTTTATTTTCATAGGTTAATAATCATATATATAAGGGAAATTATTTTTCAAATGTGTTTCAAGAAGCATCCTTCCTCCAAGTTAAAATATGAATGTTGAAGGTGATAGAATGGCTAGAAAGTTGTGATTCCGAAAGAATACTATGGGTTTAAAAAGAGTACTAAGAGAGCACCTGGTTCACCCCCATATCATGATCACTTTTTGGTTTTGTGTTCTAAAGGGATACAAGGAACATGTCTTCTCAAAAATTTATTTAGTCAACAAAATGTGTTTTTCATGTTTTATGGAACATCACATTAAGAACTTCCCTAAGGCTCCACATTTACAAGAAAGGATAGGATAACTATGATAACCTGAAGTGCATGTACTCACATGCATTCAATCACGGTGCAATGTTTAGGAAGGTCAAAGCCTAAGGTCATTACCCTATGCTTATTTTTAATGGGGATATCTTGGGTTGATATGAACATTTGATTCTCTTTGTTTAATATATATGGGAAGTTCTCATTGGCATTCTCACTTTATCATTTTACATATTTCTCTCTTAGTTCCTTCTTCCTAGAGTTGAATCCATTGGACCCTATTAGAGTGTATTAGATCATTTTAGTCTAGAAGCTCTACTAGCTCACCAGGAAACATTATGATTGTTACCTTACAACAATAGGAGATGTAATTTAGGCACACAATTGTGTGAAGCCTTGCTCAATTTAACCTGTAAACTTGAAGATTTATCTTTCCATTTCCATCAAGATTTCTATAGCTTGGAGTGAAAAATTTGAGGCCAAACATTATAAAGTTTAGAAAGCTAAAGACTACATGTATATTGAAGCTTCTAATACTATCTTAGCTCTATATGACTAGGCAAAGGAGTCTATCTTAGCTCTCACCATCATTAGGGGTCATATGATTTTATTTGAATCTTCTCCATGTACATGCGAAGGTATTCTAGACTAATTGATTTCCCATGTGAAGCTACCATCATTGGATGCACCCTTCGAAATCCCTTATAATCATGGAACAAAGAATGCTTCTTAACAATTAAATGCTACTTCTATCTAGGACGTTACCTCTTCTAGGTTAAGGTGAATTTTCCCTTTTAATTAATTTATGTTGTGTGTTTTCATGTTTCTATTGAAACAACTTATAATGACCTATTCCTACAAGTTTTGGAGTAGGCATATAGGTTTAATTTTGGACTTAGTCTCTTTGGAAAAACTGTATTTTTTAGTGACTTAGACCTTTAGTATTTTTCTGAAGTTGACATGTAATGTTTTTTCCATGTAAAACCACACTCATTTTTTTCAATATAAATACCCATTGTTGTAAAAAATATTGAACTCCATTATATCGATGGATTCTAATGGATTTACTATTGACTCAAATAACAACAACATTTAAAATGTTTATTATATTTATTGGTATTGTCTACACTAGATATTGATATTATATAATATATTACTTGCAAAATATACTACATTGGTCAATTTAATATAATATATCAGTCAACATAAAGAACAATATATTATCAACCAACAAGAGACAACACATTGAACAACTCATGTATTATATTGATCAAAATGGTACTGTGTTCACAAACCTAGAATATGTCATTAATTTCGTTTAAAAATCTCAATAGATAATACATCAAACAACTCATGTATTATATTGATCAAAATGGTATTGTGTTCACAAACCTAGAATATGACATTAATATTGTTTAAAATTCTTATTTTACACTATAAGTTTTTATTTTTTTTTCACGAGAAAAAAAAGTTTCATTGTTATTCTATTAGAATCAAATAACCTTTATGTTACATATGGATCTAGAAAGTATCGATCAAAAAAGATCTGTAGTCTTTCCTTCCTTCCACATTTTTACATTGTAGTAAATATAAAAAGACAACTAGTGTCATATACAAAATTTATCAAAAAAGGTACATCTGTATAGATCGAGTCTAGAAAATGTAAAAGTTTTTTGTACTAACAATAGTTCCATCAATAATTTCTTCATAAAAAAGACAACCATAATTGCCTTTGAGTGCCTTCTTGGATAGGTTGTCTGCTACTTTGTTGAATTGTCTATGTACATGCATAAAGTCGATAGATTCAAGTCTATTCTTTAAGCTTCTAATCTTGTCTTTCCAGTTTTTGAGATAAATTAGATTCAGGCTGGATTTGGAATTTATCTAGTTGATAGTGACCTTGGAATATCCCACAACCATCAATTTTTTTATGGAAAAGTAGGAAGAGAGTATTAGGAGTCCCCAAAGGCCTAAGAGCTCAAATTTCATATTATTTTCAGTGCCTCCAGCGAAATGATCTTTCACTGTGTATTTTGTAGAAAATTTTAGATATATTCCAATTCCACAAATATTATCATCAGCTGCTCCATCAAAAAAACCAATTGGGTTATCATCAAAATAGATTGGATTTAGGATAAAATTCAATTTATCTTCTTCCTCTTTGACTGAGTATTCTTTGAAAGAAGGGATAATTTTGGTGACTATCATAGGATCCATTCTTTTCCAGTTCTCAAACACTATTTTGTTTCTAAATTTCCAAATTCCCCAAATGACCAAGAATGAGATATCTCTTAGTTTTGGAAATTGAAAGAACTAGTGTTTCACATTTTCCTCTATAGAAGAACACTTCCATTCACTGTCAATATTCAGAAATTTTAACAATTCAGGCCATATTTTTTGTGTTTTTGTACAATCCACAAAAAGATGTGCAGTAGTTTCTTCATTCCTTAAACAAATATTGCAGACCGAGGGGCCTATACCTCCTCTTTTTTGGTAATTCACACTAGTGAGGATGCATTCCTTTAAGCCCAACCACATAGAGCATATCAATTTGATTCAAATATTCAAATCCCAGATAGCTTTGTACCACCATTTTCTCTCTTCCAAATTGTTAAAATATAAGATGGATTGATAAGCTAGTTTGGCAGTGATTGTACCTATCGATCTATTCCAAGACCAGACAAGCTTATCATTTGCATTTTTGAGGTGGATTTCATTGTTACTTAAAATAGAAACAAAGTTATCCCATTCAGTTTTGAGTTCATCTGAAATTCCAATCTGATTAGACTTCAACCAATTTTGAATTGGTCCAGAAACAACAGGAGCAGTTGCTTGTGCTATAGAGTAAATGTTTGAACTATTTAAGACCTGGATTAGAGGATTTGAAGGTTTGAAGTTGGAGATGAAACCAATAAAGGGGGCACGACCTAAGACAACATGATTACCTGAACCGATCTCCCATGCAAGCCATCTTTTGATGATCGGAAGAGAGAAAATAAATTTTTTCCATATGATAGACGTTCCTTGTGTTCTAAGATCATCTCTTCGCAGCTAGGAAATAATATCAATACCCTTCAGATATTTTTTGCAGAGGACTGAATTCCAAAGACCTAAACCAAATAAACCTCTCCAACATGATTTTGCAGCCAATGATTGTGAAAACCAAGAGATATGTTTTATGCCCCAACCTCCGTAGATTTTTGGTCTGGCAATATTTTTCCATTTTGTGAGATGATATCCAGATCCTTTCTTCCCCCCTTTCCAGATGAAATTTGAGAGAAAAAGATGGATTCAGTGGAGCAGGGATGAAGGGAGTTTAACAATACTGAGCCAATAAAGTGGAGTGCTCTGAAGAATAGAAATGGCTAAGGTGAACCTGCCTCCAAGAGAAATCCATCGAAAGGTCCAATTCCTGATGCTCTTTTCAATCTTGTTGAGTAACCACAACCAATCATTCACTCTATAATTGTTTGGTTTAATAAAAAAAACAAGATATTTCATACCTTGTTCAAGGCTCTCAATCTGAATATTGAAAGTTGCATTCAAACTAAGTTTAAGGTTCTGATTGATGTTTTGAACAAGAAAAACTGATTTGTGACAATTTACAACCATCCCCGTGGCAAAACAAAACTTGGAAAGGATAGATTTAACATTCAACCAATACTCAAGTTTCCCATCTCCAAGTATGAGTACATCATCCACGAAAAAGAGATGTGAGATCAATGTACTAACGACAAATTTAAGTCCTTGGAACATTCCGGAGTCCACGACTTGAGTCAACATTCTACTTAAAACTTCAACAACTATCAGGGAGAGTAAAGGAGACAGTGGGCAACCTTGTCACAGTCCTCGATGGAGTTTAAAGAAATCAGTTGGAACATCGTTGACTAGCACATCCATGTTAACCGAGGTGATACAGCTCATAATCCACTGTGAAACACACCAATTTAAGCCAATTTGATCAAGAAGTAGTCTGAGGAATTGCCAGCTAACATTGTCATAGGCCTTCTTTAAATCAAGATTTAGTCTAATAGAATTGTGTTTCTTCGTCTTTGCAGTATGTAGACACTCTTGTGTAATACCAACAACATCAAAAATCAATCTATCCTTAAGAAAGCCAAATTGTTCATCGGAGATGCAATAGGCTAATTTATCTTTGATCCGAGAAGCGACGATTTTGGAGATAAATTTGTAGGAATAATTGCACAATGAAATGGGCTTAAAGTCATTAAAATTGATTGTCTTACTGATTTTTGGAATGAGAGCATAAAAATTTTCATTTAGTGCCCCTGGGATATATCTTGTGCTTCGTGATTCCTCCACTGCATTGAGTAAATCCATGCCCATGATATCAAAAAAGGTATGAAAAAGTTCATGTGTCCAACCATCTGTTCTAGGAATTTTCTCTTAGGGCATTTTACTGATAGTTTCTTGTAATTCTGCAATCGAAAAAGGTTTGTTGATCTCCAAATTATCATCATCATTGAAGAAGTGAGGGGCAGCCTTTATTACTTCAAGTTGCAGGTCAATTTTTTTAGTATCAAAAGCAGTGTATTGTGCTTTGAAATGATTGAAAACCATCTCTTTTAACTTTGTATCAGTTGATATGATATTCCTATCCTCATCTGATAGGTCCCAAATTGTGTTGTGACTGCACCTTTGAGACGCAAATTTGTGAAAAAAAAATGTGTTTTTGTCTCCTTTCTCGATCGAGATAGCCCGACTCCTGAGTCTGTAGGTAGCTTCTTCAATAGAGAGGATATAATTCTTCCTTTGGGAGAGACACTTTAGTAATTCCAAATCTTCTTCTCAAAAATTTGAGAAGGGCACTTTTCAAAGAGATCAGACATATGTTGATCAATGGAGAATAATTTTGCATTTAGTTGTTTCTTCTTAATGGTCTTCCATTTAATAACATAACTCTTCAAGTGTTTTAGTTTGTCACAAATAAGTATAATTGAATATCTATGAATCCATATTTGCATCTCGTCCCAGGTGGATTGAACTAAAGTAATGAAGTTCGGGTTAGAAATCCACGAGCTTTTAAATTTGAAGGGGGGGGTAACAGTGCGTGAAGACCCATCAAATTGTAAGAAAATCATATTGTGATATGAGATAGTTGAAGAAACAACCTAAATACGAAAATAGTGATGTTTATCAAGTAGCTTGGATTCTAAGAGGAAATGGTCCAATATTTTAGAGATACCTGTAGGACTGAATCTACCATTCCGCCAGGTTGGAGACATGATGGATGGTTGGAAGTCTACTAAATCAAAGGTATGAAGGATATTGGAGAAGAAAACAACTAGAGGGTCAATGTGCGCTAGGTTCCCCCACACTTCTATGGAAGATAAGGTGAAGTTTAGGTTTCCACCGATAATAAGATTATCTTCACACAATAATCCAAAATCAGAGAGTTGTTGTAAAAAAGGCTCTTTGTCTTTGTACAGAGCATAACAATTAAGAAGTTTAACAATATATTTCGAATGATTTAATATTCCTTCCAAGAATATACTTTTAACTGTTCTAAAGGCACAAAACTCATCAAAAGTTGGGTTCCAACCAGAAAGTAGTCCCCCGGAGCGACCATGTGAATCTAAAGCAGTTGGATTCCAGTGTGGCAGACATTGAAAAAATAGGGATTTTTGCTTATCTCCATCAACCAATGTTTCTTGTAGGAAAACTATATCAGGTTTGACCTATTGTAGTAATCTCTTTAGGGAGGCGAGTTTAGTGGGGCTCCCAAACCCACAAAGATTTAGAGAAAAAATAATCATTAATAAACACCATGAAATGGTTGGCTTGCTCTAAGGGCTGAGGATGTGGAACATGTGTGTTCTAGTGAAATGGAGGGGGGAAGGGAAGTGGGAGGTTCAATGTTATAAAAAAATGATAGACCACTTTCTATAGATCCTGGAGGCTTTTTAGGGGGTCTGAGGCGGGATTTACGAATAGTCACATTAGAACGGTCAAGAGGGAGGGGTGTAGTTGAATTGGTAACATTGAGAGGGAAATGGGAAAGGGGCGTGATTGAAAGAGTTGATGGAGGCTTAGAAAAAGTGTCAGGGGAGACGTTAGCTGGAATGTTTGAAGTAGGGGAAGGGGTTTTAAGGGGGGGAGCTTCAAACAGTGAGGAAGGAGGAGAAAAGGATAAGACAAGATCACAAGAGGGGATGTGATCAGGGAGAGTGTGTTCAAGGCGAGGACGTAGAGTATGAGAGAAGTCCACCTGGTCAGGGGACTCTGCAGGGTACAAAGAAAGGGGAGATGAGTCGCGGTGCACAGGATCTGCAGTGTGGAAATCAGGGCGAAGAACCAAAACATCTATCCTGTTTAGAAGGAGTTTCCATAAATCTTCAAAGATCTCTAATACCCAAAGTTCATTATTTTTTAAATAAATTAATTCTTCTGCAGATATTTTATGGAATAATTATGGAAAAAAAACTTGCATCTTACTGAAGAAGTTGTCACGATCCAAAGTATGGGGGAAAGTTTTACCATTTTGGTCCATCATTGTCCAGGGAGTCATAGACTTATCCAATGTACACGAGGTATTGAGATGACATGTCTGCCAACATAAGTGGCAATGAAACGGATCCGTCCAGAAAACAAGGGGTTGACAAATTGAGTAGTCCCCTACCTTGACAACGATGGAATCTGGGAGACCCCAGTCGAGGTCCATTTCGACCAAAACCCATGCTACTCATTTATAGACCCAACAAAGAGAGCGTTCGTAAAAAAAAAAACTTCCCAAACGAGTTGGCAACTGCTTCGAAGACTGGTTTGGACCAAAGTTCAATCAGAAAATATGGTAAGAAAATCCACAAGAATATTTTGCTAAAAGATTCAGAAAAAGGACTGAAACCGAGAGCCCGTCTCTTGAGCATGAGGAATCATCTGTCTAGGATCCATGGGGAGCTTAAGATCTTTAATAAATCATCTTCCGACAGGAAATGAAAAATAAACCAGTGATTGGAAAGAATACTGACCCTGGGACAGTAACCAAGCACTGGTTTCCAAAAGTCTTGTAACCAGACCGATAAACGAGCTTTAGGAATCTCAGCATAGAAAAAATTACCGACGAGAGCCCTCTTTGAAATGATGGAAACACGATCCAAGGAAATGTCTTTGCCAAGAGTACAACTGGAGGGAGACTGTATGACCTTCTAGGACTTTTGTTTTTCGTTAGCGCAGGCTTTGGATCCAGAGGTTCTATTACGACCAACACCACCATGGACATTGGAAGAGCAAAGGGGGAGAACAGTGGTAACAGGGTCAGGGGAAGAAAAAATTAAGGGAGCCGCGGAAACAAGGTGTGTTAGTGAGCTCAGACAGGAGAGTGGTTAGGATTCTCACAGATGGTGAGGTCTAGGTTTCCCGTAGTGCGGGGTACCCGCAACGTGGTGACAACGTAGTTGCAACCTGTTTCCACCCTCATTTTGGCTCCCTTCATATGTGGCACCTCTTCTAGCTACAGTTAGACTCTTCATGGTACCCTGCAGGCATGGATCTGTTTCATGGAGATAGTGTAGCCAAAACCTAGTTCCACCCACACCCCAGCTCATCATGGCTCCCTTCAGACCTGGTGCCTCCTACACTTTCCACTAAGATTCAGCCAGACTCTTCGTGGCACCCTTCTGTCGTGGATCCTCACTTCACCAAACTTTTCATCCCTTTATGGTTGTCAGTGTAGATCTGACATGGGCTGACGACAACACACTCTGGGCAAATGATAACCTTTTCTTGACAGATGACACATACAAGCTATTGTACGAGTGTATGCATCATCCCCTGCTAGACCACTCCTCGACGTCCCCTCCTCTACAGTCACCTCCACAGCTGGCTTTGGATCATCCCTCAGATCAGACTTCTTCTTGTGATAGGAAGCCACCTACCCACGATCACGTGCTCGACCGGTAGCCTCAGGTGAATCCGAATGTCCAACTTCCTCAAGAGACTCCTTCTTTACACTATAAATTTAAGGGATAATATGGTTATTTTCTTCATGTGTATGCTCATGTTCATAGATTTATTTTTAAGCAAACGGTATATTTAAATTTCCAATATTGGTGTCAAAGTTGCACACTTTCTCAAATTGTTCATAGTTTTTCTAATTTTGTATTATACACAGTTGCTATTTTCTCATCAAAATCTAAGTTTATATCTAGTTATTTATTTAGATTTACATTATATTTTAATATTGAATTTTATTTATTTTTTTATTTTTTTTAAACGAAAGTCTTCATAACCTAGAAAAAAATTATTCAATTGTGATGAGTTTAGAGTCAAGATTTCTTTACACACTAAAACTTAAAAATTTAATGGAAAAATATGTTTACAAAAATTTCTTTATATTTTACTAATTTTCTCTAATAATTATGGAAGATGTAGATTAATTTTTATTGTCAATTCTTTTGTAAATACTATATCTACTCACACAAGGATATTATACTAATAGATATAGTTATGTTATCATTTTACAATTATTGTCACGGCTCCACAGTGTGCCTTATGATCGTACACCTCTTGAGGGTGTGCGACACTACGACGTTTCTCACTTGGTTTCTTGGCAACACCAAGGATATTTCATCTAGACTACACCTCTTCACCTAGAGAATACTCATACTCAATTCTAGGGTACCGACGAGTCACACTCGCACTTTAGTGAAACTGTTATATACTTAGACAATTGTTAACAACTTTAATACTTAGTCATATTTAAGAATATATCCATGAACATGAGAAGCCAATAGAACAACAACGAAATAGATAAGAGAAACATAGATATAGTGTGAGTGAAACAAACCATTCCTAACACCTGGCATAGTCTTTTATTATGAAATAGTGACAATATGAGCACTACTGACTCGATTTACAACTTGGGAAGAGTCAAATGACTTGCTTCACCTCACTAAGACACTCATACATAGACTCGTCACCAAGAATATTTGTCACAACCGTCTCTGCAACCTCATGTGGTGCACCTTAAACATGCCCACAATTGTAGACTTGTTGTCTCTTCGTTTCCACAGACTTCCTAAATTTTTGTTCTACCACACACATGCCTCCAATAGATCTATGTTTCCATACTTCCCCAAAATCATCCCAAGAGAATCTCACCCAACTTTGTCCACTGAATCCTCCTCAAGGTAGTGCAATTCCTCCCAAGTGAAATAGGAGCTCACCCTCTTCATCTTCCTCAGAACCAAAAAGCTATACTTTCTCCTTGTATTCCAATATCTACCAAGATTCCTTCTTGGTTGTGCACCCTTGTTCCTTTATAGGTGTCCATCCATCACGTATCTTTTCCCATGGGTGAGTTGACCCATCGATTCACCAAGTCACACCCCTTCGCAAGGTTGGGCCTACTCATGTGGGTGCATTCAAGCGGCTTGCCCAGCTGATCCACTGAATGCTTTGTTCCATCGCCTAGCTGACCCACCAATCCATCTAATCAACTTGTTGTCTTGGGTGCGTGCTCCCCTTAAGTGAGTCAGGTCGACTTTCCTAAGCACATCCCCCATTCCTTAGTTGATTTTCCTTCATTGGTAGAGCGCCCAAGTCTTTCCATCAACCTTGGGTGGAGTCTCCCCTTGGCACATCGCGTTCCCAAGGAACCCCAACTCTCTCCTATATAAATACTTTCATCTCCTCATTCACACCAAGCATCTTATCTGCTCAATATCCTCTATTTCAGTCTATAGTGGAAGAGAGCACGGTTTGGATTGGCGTTGTATGCATTACATTCTCCTCCACCTCAAGTTGTTTTCATCCTTGGCAACATCCACAAAATTTGCGATCTCCAAGTCTTTTCCCAAACTTGTGCCTCCACTACAACTAAGTCTATTGGAAACCTCAAGTTTTGTGCCAACTAGAAACCCCAATATTCTATCAAAGTGGAAACCCTAAGTTTCCTTTCAAAGTGGAAACCCCAAGTTTCCAACTCACACAACAGTCATCTGCAACCTATTAAACCACCCACACTTCCCTCTCCCCAAATTTGTGTGTGACCAAACTGTCTGCAATGATGGAAAGACATATCCTCCCCAACTATGTTCGCAATGCCTAAGATGCCACTGCCCTACTGTGATGATCTCTCTTCGTTTTGTTGTTGTTGCCACCTCAACTATTGTTGTAAGCTCAACCAAAACCTCAAAAATGTGTAAGTGTTGAACTCCTTGTGACTCGCTGATGTGATCATACTTCAACTAACTCTACCATGTCTCGACACAATGCTAGTGTCAAGTCCTACACTAGTTGGGAAGCTATTCCAATCATCATGTCTAGTTCCTAAAATGTGCATCTCCATGCCCAAACTAAGTATTTTTTGTCACATCTATGTCACTTTGTCCAACTCTGGAGACTAAGGAAAGTGTCCATCTTTGCCTCACCATTGTTGTCATCGCTTGATCTTCTTTAAGGAGATCCTCCACAATGTGTAAGTGTTGCACTTCAAACCTACTGGTGCATCCATACTCTGAATTCTTTTCACAATTTGGTTCATCCACACAATTATCTTAGACCATGGCAAGTTTGCCCCTCGTCTTTCTACACTATGAAGTCACCCCAAATCAAATTCATATGCAACAACTTGACTCAATTGTCCACCTCATGGCATAGTTAGCCACTCTTTCCCAAGAAATGCACATCCATACTTCCCTTTTCCTCACTACTTCATCCCCCGACCATGCTACTACATCTGCCTCTCTATGCCTTGGAATGGTTAGGCTTCACCCTCAACCATGCTACCCAAATCAAGAGAAATGCCTATGCCTAAGTATTCTCTTTATGTTGCAATATACTTGTCCTCACAATCCTTGAAATCAAGGAAAGTGATCACTTCACCTCCTTTCATCAAGTCACCTCTCGACAACTCAACATCTGCGATGAGTGTGGCTAACATGCCTACACTCCTTGAAAGAATCCCAACAAACTATCCAAAGTTCCAAGTAGAATGATTCACCTCAAAGGACTTCCATTCCCGAGGCATGTTCGAACCAATACTCTATCAACCTCAACCAACGACCCCCACCATATCTCTAAGTCATCTCATAATCACCCTCAAGTCACCAAGGTGTGTTTTTCCTCATCCAATGGCCCATACCAAAGGTGATTGAACACCACCCAAGTCACTTGGTTTGAATTCTTCCCATTTGACTGCCAACAATTCTTGGTCGACCTTCTTGTTGAATCCATTTGTCTCCTTGAAGGAACTTCCTTGCACCTCCTTCAAGCATCCAAACTCTAGCATTGTCGTTGTGACTGCCAAGTCATTACATGACCCAAAAACTTATAGCTAAGGCACCTCACTCATCCTCTCAAACTCGGCATGTACAAAATTCACTGCCCACTTCACCGCAATGACCTGTCCAAAGTGCCTCATCAAATATTTAGGAAACTTCCTCAAGCCACCTCCATGGTTGCATCCAAATCTACCTAAGTCCACCATAGGACTCATCCAAGCAGTTTTCCCCAAGATCTCTGCGCATTCTCCCAACCAAGGCGTCCCAAACTACTTAAAAAATTATTTGAATCTAATCCACTTGAGTCACCCTCAAGTCTGTCGTTTTTCACCGCAAAAATGGATTGCACCTTAACCACCAAGTCATCCGACTTCCCTTCAAATAAATCATTGCAAAACTTAGGAAATGCAAGAACTCGAAACCAACCATACCTTTCCAACAACATCCTTCACTACAACAATGTTCTAAGTTTATTGTCTTGGACCTCTACTCGCCCAAGCAATCAACTCTCCATGTGAACTCTCTTCAATCACCATCCATAGATCCACTAACCTGCAATGCATTCACTGTGATACAAGACTGAGTCCATCTGTTCACTTTAAAAATATGTCTAAGTCCCAAACTTTGCATGCAACTGGATGACCTCATCTCCAATGTCTTTCCATCTTTGTACCTTAGCTACTTCCACTTCAAGGCACCATGAAACACCCACGACCTAAATGTCAAGCCATATTATTGTTAACCAACTATTGTAACTCTGTGAAGAGCTACCTCATTCGAAGCCTGTGATCTCATCCAACAACCCAACTCAACTCAATAGTTGTTCATGGCAATGCACAACACAAAGACATCATGATGGAAACGTGCCTAACCAACTACCTCATGTGAAGTTACTCTATGTTTCCCCAAGTTTTCCAACACAACCAAGTGCTTCACCTTGCTACAACTTAGAACTACTCCCATTTACAATCACTTCGGCGATCACCCCTTGTGTTTCGCTTCTGTGATCAATTTTGTGGTTAGATCTCCAACAAGTCGTGCGAAAAATCCTACATTCAAATTCCTTTCCCAAGTGCTCGGTGTACCCAACAAACTTTGCACCTAGTCTCGCCAAGGTGTGCACAACAGGTCCAGTACTAACTTTCGTCACACATCAAACCAATCAAGTATTGTACCCAAACTGCCTCTATGATCAAGTCTATGACAAGTTCTACGATGAGTTTTTCAATCACCCACCTTGTCCAAGTGCTTCATTTCACCATAAACTCTACTCCCAATCTATACAAGGTGTGCACCCAAACCAACCTTCCCATCACACCGTCAACCAAACCTTTGTCATAAGTCTGATGAAAATTTTGTAATAATCAAGTTCGTTGCACTGAACCATTCACTAAGTCTGGGAACGTTCCCGCCAAACTGACTTCACAACTAATTGTCTTCAAAGTTCACTCTGATACCATTTATCATCAAGATAGTGATGAAGATCTCCCCAACCTTCTCCAAAATCTATAACGAGTCAACTATGATACCAATATCTCTCACATCCCCACAATGTGCCTTACAATTGTACATCTCTTGAGGGTATGAAACACCATGGAGTTTCTCACTTGGTTTCTTCACAATGCCAAGGATACTTCGTTTGGACTGCACCTATTCACCTAGATCATACCCATACTCTATTCTAGGCTACTGACAAGTCAAACTCCTACTCTAGTTCAACTCTTGTAAATTAGACAATTGTTAACAACTTTAACACTTATTCATATTTAATAATACATCCATGAACAAGAGAATACAAGAGAACAACAACTAAACAAACAAGAGAAACATAGATATAGTTCAGATGGTACAAATTGTGCCTAACACCCAACTAAGTCTTTGTTATTGTGAAACAATTACAATATGAACACTATTGACTCAATTTACAACTTGGGTAGATTCAAACGACTCGCCTCGCCTCACCAAGAAACTTATACATAGATTTTTCACCAATATTATTTGTCCCAACCATCTCCACAACCTCCTACAATGCACCTCAGAGGTGCCCACAACTGCAAACTTCTTGTGTCTTCCTTTCCACAGACTTCACAAATTTTGGTTTTACCTCACACATGCTTCCAACAGAACTATGTTTGCATACTTCCCAAAAATCATCCCAAGAGAAGCTCTCCCAACTCTATCCACCAAATCCTCCTCAAGGAAACACAATTCCTCCCAAGTGGAGCGACTTGGCTCCTTGAAGGATCTCTCCCTCTTCATTTTCCTCAAAATCGCAGAGCTCTTCTTGCTCTCCTTGTCTTCCAATCTCACCAAATTTACTTCTTGGTTTTTCTCCTTTGTGCCTTTGTAGGAACCCATCCATTGTGTCTCTTGTCCCATGGGTGAACCAACCCGTCAATTCACCAAGTCATATCCCTTCACAAGGTTGGGCTGACTCCTCATGTGGGCCCACTCAGGCGGCTTGCTTAGCTAACCCACCAAACACTTCATTATGTCGCCTAGCCTACCCACCGATATGTCTAACCTAATATTCATCTTCAGTGCACATGCCCCTTAGGTGAGTTGGGCATACTTTCCTAAAGGCGCCCCCCATGCCTTAGTCGATTTTCCTTCATTGGTGGAGAGCCCAAGCATTTCCCTCAACCCTTCATCAAATTGTCCATTGTTTGACTTGTGTCGCAAGACACCTTGGGTAGAGTCACCCCTTGGCATGCCATGCACCCAAGGAACCCCAACTCTCCCCTATGTTAATACTTTCATCTCCTCATTTACACTAAGCATCCTCCTTGCTAGATCTTCTTCATTTCGATCTGCGGTGGAAGAGCATGCACCTAGGCTTGGCATCGCAAGCCTTACAATTACTATGACTAATGCTTAGTATCATTATCACTCTATGAGATTAAGTACATTAATTTTTTTGTGCAAATGGCTTTGAACATGTACTCATAGAAGAAATCCATGTTCAAACAGTAAGAGTTTAGTTATATATTATTAAGAAAAATAATGTCCATGTTACCTACCTCAATTACACCCATGGGATTAGGGGTTGTATCAATAAATCACTAAGGATGTGTTGATATCATTTAATTGTCATACAAATCTATTTGAACATGATATGTGGGTTGGAGTGGTATTGAGTCACATGGTTTGTATCAATGTAATGATTGATTATGCTTGTGTATTTGATGGAACTACCTCACAACCCTTCATGGACATCCCAAAACAAGTTTCATTAGGAAATAAATAAGGATCCTACCTCTTTGCAGTATCTTAATTTTCTCTTACCCTATATTTATACATTCTACCATAATTTATCATTAAATATATATGTGATAGTATTTCTAATAGTAACAATATTCTATAGAGTGACCTCCTCCTTTATTCTCCAATGGTTTAGCCAAGAATTGCATCTCTACATGAACCCCTCTTAAGCCACCAGTGCCTTTAACTAGAGTTTCAAGAAATCCTAGAAAGCCTCTTGTATTTCATGTTAGTTATCGTGTGCTTGTACATTGGGTATTTAGTTATAGCCTTACTCTCAAAGGGTGAATTTATACCACCTTCTACGAGGATTGGATATGGTATATTTCATTTAATTTTAGGATTATAAATTATAAAATGCTTATGGATTTGCATGGTTTTCATCCAAGATTATATAGAGATGATGTAGTCCCAAGCTTCACATCCATATAAGATAACCAGAGTGGGGAGAGTCTCAAAAACGATTTTTTTTTTCCCTAGAACTAGAAATATGTTAATTTATAGTTATTCTCAAGATGGAAATAGGTTTCCCATCTCCAATTAATCATATTCTGAATTCTCTAGTTCTAGTTAATTTTGGGATGAAGGTCAACTCCAAGATATTTGTATAAATTAACTTCTAAGTTGTTTTTTTCATACATAAAATTATTGTAACTAATCATTTTGGATTTAATTATCAAAACTTTAGTCTTGGTAGTGTTTACTAACATACCCGGGTGAGAATATGATTATTTGAGAATTGTTGGTTCCTTTTCAAGATTAGAGGGACACCTCATCATAACAACAATATCATCAACATAAATAACAAGGGTGATGACTATTCTAGCTAAAGTAGTTCCAACACAACCTATTTCTTCTAAACCTGCCTATATAGCTTATCAATGTAAATGGCAAAAAAGATAGGTGACAAGGGATAACCTTATTTAACCCCTATATTACAATTGATTTCTTTGGACGAACCCTTGTTGTTCCAACTTAGAAATAATTTTTTTATACAACCTTATCACAATAACTCTCAACTTGAAAGGAAAATTTAACTCTTCTAATCTATTCCAAAGGTTATTTCTAGATGTGATATCAAAATATTTCATAAAGTCAATGAAGCAACACAAGAGATTGATTTTATTATTTTGAATTTTTTGTGTAATAATCCTAAGTGTAAATAAGTGGTCCACGGTTGAATGATGTCTTCTAAAAACAATCCTATCCTTTAACCTTTTTTCCTTGACTTTCCAACCATATGCTAATCTTATTTTCCATAATAATTCCATATAACTTGGCTAGAAGAGGGTTAATCATAATGGCCCTAAACTTTAAGAGGTTCTTTTTGTCTTAGCTTTTAAAAATAGGAACAATGAGACTTTGAGTCCATGGTTTATGGAAACCTTGTTTGATTACCATATTAAAAAACTTGCGAATGTGAGGTATAAGATCATAGCCTCCAATTTTTAGGATTTTCACTTGATAACCTTCAATGTCCTTGGATTTCCATTTTGTAAGACATTTAACTCTAAACTCATTGTATTCCAAAGTAAAGACCTCTTTTTTTGTAATAAGGGTTTGGATGATGTCAACAACATTATAGGATTGATAAATATTCTTAAGGTACAATTTCCAATCTCTCAAGAAATGATATTATTTTCTTTAGTTTCTCAAGCCAATTTGCCTATAGAAGTTTTTAGGATTGTATTTAGAAAGGTGTAAAAGCTTATCTTTCTTTGCATTTATATAATATCTCTTTTTTTCTTTGATTAGTGTTTTGTGCCTATTTGTCTTTTCATCTTTTAGGGACTCATCAAAATCTTTCCTAATTGATTTTCTATAATTTTTAGCTTCTTTGTCATACCATGGGTTGGCCATTTGATTTTCCTTTTTACATGAATTTTTGAGAGAGTACTTGTTCATAGAATTTGATAGTGTTGTTGTAAATCTATGATGAATGTCTTCAATATTGTTTATACTTATCTGGATATTTAATTCATTTTTTAAATCCTTTAGAAAAACATCATCTTTATTTTTGTCAAAGGTCAACTACATTTCATTATGACAATGTTCTTCCATAGGATTTTATGCATGACAAAGTTTAGAGTTAAGATTAAGAGCTTGCGATCTAATTTAGGCTCATGGTCATTTGATATGTCAAAATTAACAATTTGGTTATATACAAGGTTATCATATATAACATAATCTACCACATTGCTATCAAGCCCATGAATACAGGTTGTCTGGTTGTATTTTCAACTACTTCATTAAACCATTGAAAATTATTAGGTCTTGACAAAGGCAAAGCTTGATTAATTTGAAATTGAACAAAATTTCACCTAAATATTCAAAGCTATTTTTCCTCTACAAGCTAAAACTATGGATCTAGGTGGATATAGGTGGCCACCCACCTTGGAAACTATCCTACACCTTTGCATTTCTACTTGCAATTCTTGAACTTTTGATGCATTTTTCGAGCATGTCCCATTCATTTTTGGTAGTTTACACAGATTGTATATCTTTGATTTCTAGGCCTATGGAATCAATAGATTTTGGAATAAGATGTGTAAAGTTCCAATAAATTCCCCAAATGGAGATTGTATGCAAAAGTTGTGATCATAGAAATTTGATGTATTGACTAAGGTCCTCGGGGCTCGCATTTCTTGTTTCCACCTCATCTCCTAGGGTTAGGGTTTTGAAACTTAGTGTTTTTTCCTCTTAGGGGTGTAGAATTTATGTTAAAAGGAAGCTTCAAATTCTTGTAATGGGATTTTGCAAATGAGCATAGCCAAAACATATATCTCTAAAGATAAGCTACCACTATTCTAGCAATATTTTATTGCTTTAAAAATTAAAGTGTTTTCACTATTTCAAGTCATTAGTATATTTTGTGTTTCATGTATATTATGTTATCTGCAATATCCATGTGTTATTATATTTTTATTACTATATTCATTTCTTTTCTCAACTTAATTAGGATCAACGACATTAGAGAAATATGTTCATTCTTATTTTTTCATGAATAACTCAAATAAGTTCAAGGTATAGGGAATTGGACATCAAATTAATCGATCCTAGTGAATACTTCCCTCTCTAGCCCAAGTTGCATCCCATGGTTGGTGAAAGGAAATATGATTGAGTAGGATATTTGATCAAGATGTTTCTTGAGGAATCCTGCATGTGATAGATGAGTGAGATGATGGATAATTTCTCCCATGTCCTTTGATAAGTCCCAATGGTGATGGAAGCACCTTCAACAAGTAATTAGTTTCAAGGTATGATTCACTTCAAGGTACAAGTTAACTTTGACATCCCTTTGTTTGAAGGTAAGATTGATGTAG
Source organism: Picea sitchensis (assembly GCA_010110895.2). Lineage (NCBI taxonomy): Eukaryota > Viridiplantae > Streptophyta > Pinopsida > Pinales > Pinaceae > Picea > Picea sitchensis. Next base: position 46,844 of record SNQJ01S0043493.1, on the reverse strand, counting down.
ATGCTTTGGAGAAATGGTTAAGTTTTCTACAGGGTTATATCATCTTCACACTCCTTAATTCCCTTACCCATGTCAAATATTGGTAAGACACTTACTATGTGCAATGGACCAGAGATTATTTTGAATCATTTGGGATAGAACCTACTTGGGTGGATTTTATGAATGTCATTAAGGAGGAATTCTACCCTACTAGAAACTAATAAGACCAATACATGAGGGTACAATTTTGTACTATGAGAAATACTAGGCAGTATGGGAGTACAATAATACTTTCCATACCTCACACTTGAATCTAGGTATCAGGAAATCCAAGTGACATTTGGTTCTAAATATTTTAGTGGTCTAGATAGGTACATTCAAACAAAAATGGAGTTTTTGGACATCTCTTCATGGGGAACTACTTACTAGTTTTTTGTCAAGATCAATAAAAAGTTTCAACAAAAGAGTAAGATAGAATTTGGGTCTATAAATCAACCACAACAATAGAATACCAAAGGTGTTCCTTATTGTTAGAACAAAGGAAAAAGAAAGCATATCCATCCTTAGGAAAATTAGTCCAAACCACATTTAAAGCAGAATAATGGGATGTAAAAGGACACTAGAAATCGGTGTGAGATCCATAAAATTACTTAGCACAACACAATGGATATCATTCCAAACAATTATTGTTGGTTGAGGTGAAATCATTACAATTTGATTTTGGCTCAAACTCTTAACTTTGATTCAAATAAGGGAAAATATATCATCGACATGGAACCCAATGTTACCATTGTCACTGATTAGGTCTAGCCAATGGAACTATATGAGTTTGATGAAGGTGAGCACATCTTCCACTCACCAATGTTGGTGAAGGGAACTCCACTACATTTCAATGTTGATAGTGGTAGCCAAAAGAACCTAATATTAGTAGTGGTTGTCTAGAAGTTGAAGCTACCAACAACATTGTACCCCTAGCCATACACCAAGAGTTGGTTGATCTAGGAATGAGACATTTTCAATAGTCAACAATGTCACCAACACTATGTAATCAAGCCTTACAAAAATGAGGTACTTTGTGATGGTGCCACACTTGAATTTTGTGATGTCATTTTATGAAAACCATATATGTTGTAATGTCATGTTTTTTATGTCTTTAGGCCCCATAGTGTCATTGCTACTTTTGAAGGTCAACTTTGTTGAAATTTGGTAGCTTGGAGGTACTTCTACATTGGCAGCACTCAACATGTAGAAGTGACTAAGCAAACTTTCTCCTAGTAACTTTATAATATGTTTTTATAAAGTTGGGTCTTTTAATTTTTTAATGTAAAAGTGACTTTATGATGGTATGGGTCACTTTAATGACTTAAGTGACCTCAACAAATGATTAAGTCGTGACCGTTGATCTCATGGGGGCAAGATCTAATCTTGATCGTCAATATCATTGGAAGACCATGGGTTAGGGCAGTTACATTCAAAATTCATTAAAATGAAGCTAATAGGAAAAGGAGGACACACTTTTGAGGAGAGATTGAGGGAAGGTGAAGGGGTATGCATCCCAATGAGGAGTGTAGGCTTGGACGAAGAGATATAGCAAGGAGGGTTTGACACACATCCCAAGGAGTGGGATTGGCACGCATCCAAAGGAGCATAGAAACATTTAATATAGTTTGTACAGTAGTAATAAAGGAGGTTGTATAGTTGTGTAAGTTGGTCGTACAACAAAGGGAGGGAACATAAATCGAGGCTATCATTTTATAGTAGGTTCGCATGATTTCCAATGCACATTTGTCGAGTTTTTTCTTTTGTTTCGTACAATTTCTTTTGGCATGATTTTCTATGCAGATTGGTGATTGTTTCTGAAGATTTATTGGTTTTCCTGGGTCATACAGGCCATACAACCATGGTTGTCTTTATTAGCTACAGTCTGGGATTGTTTGTATAGTTCAGAATTTGGCTGAAAGAAGTCATTGACTGTGTTTTAATGTTGATGTTATTTGTTGTTGTAAAAGTTCAGAAATTCCTAGAGTTGAATAAAACACTTTTTCCTCCTCAAAACTATCCAATTTTCTGAATATTTCTCCAATTGTTTATGCACATATTTTTGTGGAAAATGTGGGTTATTGTTTGTTGTTCATAAATTAATTATGTTGCTATTTTATTTTAGAACAAGTCTATTAGTATTTTTGTCCATAAAGTACCAGTTGTATGGTTGTTGGACATTTATAGGTGGTTGAAATCTAATTTAGACTAAGTGTATGTTGAACTAAAATGTATTTTCAACAAAATTTACAAGATATCGAAGCTAGCCTTGAATACCATATTCTTTTTGGTCATAGATAAGTAGTGTCGAAAGGTAATCTCTTGTACTCAGAGATGTGTCTTCTTCATGATTTGATTGGAAATTGAAAAAAAGATGAACACAATTGCTAAGGCCTCTATAAGTGTCTCTCTACATAGTAGGAGTAGGTGGATACGATGGTCGAAGAATACATATATATCCTTTCCTTATCGATAGAGGTGAATTTTCAGTATTATGTAAAGCACGATGCAATTGATTTTACACATGCTTCTCCTCTCCATAATGGCTTAGTATGAAGATGCTATCTTTTAGAGAATGAGGAGATCAAATTCCAAATTCAAGGGTTGATATGAAAGGGCCACATTCTGAGGGATTTATTTTGTTGGTTTAGAATAATGATGGAAAATGGTGAATATGTATTGATTACAAATCCCTAAAACAAATCATAGTCAAGAACTGGTATTCAATCCCCTAGATTGATGATCTTCTCAATAAAATAAATGGTTTCAATATTTTCAATAAGATAGATTTGAACCTTGGCTATCACTAGGTGTTAATTGAGAAATTTGATAGGTGGGAGATAGCCTTCAAGTCTAAAGAAGGTGGTTTTGAGTGGTTGGCCATGCCTTTCAGCTTGACTAATGCCAAAACATTGATCATGAGGATGATGGATGATATGTTGTGGATTCACCAAGTCCTTTGTGGTCATATTTCCATATGATATCCTAATATTCACTAGAACTTTGTTGGAGCATCTAAAGTACTTTCAACAAGTTCTAAGCACTTAGTAGAAACAAAAGTTATATGCCAATTTAGAGGAGTGTTCATTCAACATATATAGAATCAAGTATCTTGGATACATGCATCTTCTACTTTACCAATTTTTTTATCTTCTACTTTGTCAGAGATTTCTTTGGAATATTCCATGAAATGAAACCAACCATTTAATGAACTACCAAAAAGGAATTATGGAAGAAAAGGTTTTGTTATTTGTCTGAATGGTATTTATAACCTTCGATTGTTGAAACAACTATGAAGGAATTGACCATACTTCCCCATATTTTGGGTTTCTTGGCTGGATCAACGGCTCGAGATTCTTGGTCTATATCGGAACGAAATATCGAGAATTGCATTACTCTCGATAGATCCATTGAGCATGATCTCGATCTAGCTTCTAGTCTTTACTCTAAAATCCGATGGTGTTTTTCGTAGTAGTCCAAGGGGTTGGTTTACTTTCAGACATGCTACATTTGCAGTAGGAGGAAAATTTGTTGGCTTTATAGACTGTGAGGGTTCAAGTCCCTCTATCCCAATATACTAGGCCTTATAATTATTTCCGAGTTTTAGCTAATAGATTCGCAATATAACCCCGCAGGAGCCGGATGTGGAGGGTATGTGGTGGGAGAAACTGTAAAGTTGTTAAAAGTCATGAATGAACAACGCATGCATGTGGATCTAACCAATATCCATGTCATTCATGTTTTTCCATCCTAGAAGATAGTGACAAAGCTCCATAGGTTCTTTGGCCTTGCCAATTTTTAAAACAGATTTGTGTTGGGGTTCTATGATATCACTTGGCCCTTGAGCCAAGTGACCAAGGATGGAGCCAAATCCAAAGCCAAATTTGAGGATCTAAAATGTTTCTTTTGTTTGACACTAGAGATCATTCTACAATACATGAAACAACCATTCAAGATCAATGTAGATGTTTCAAATTATGTTGTTAGTGTAGTCCCCACAAATGGACATTCTATGGCCTATCGCAATGAGACTTCTCTGATGTGTTTTTATCAGTACTTGACTTATGATATGGAGATGTACTCCATTTTTCAAGCATGTCAGTAGTGGAAACATTATATTCTCAGAAAGGAAACAATCATCCACATTGATCATAAACCTCTATAATTCATGTAGTTGCAAGTGCAGTTGCAAAATGAACACCATGAAAGTGGTTCACATACCTCCAACAATTTCACTTAAACATAAAGTATAAGAAGGGTAGCACAAACTAGGTTGTAGACTACCTTAGCTGACATCCAGTTGTGGCACAAACCAAAATGCTTAATTCTTGTTGACATGAGGCTTCCAAATGGCCCCAAATGTATGACAATGATATTTCCTTTACTGCTACATATTAGACATTAAGCATATGTAAACCAATTTTAGACTTCCACCTCCAAGGTGAACTTTTATGTCATTTGGACCATTTTTGTGTTCGTTCAATAAATCCCAAGAAACATATTTGGGAGGCACATTATAATCAGATGGAAAGGCATTTTTGTATGGAGTAAAGAATGGCAGTACTATAGAAGTACTTTTACTTAAAATCTCTATTACTACATCAACAAGTACATCAAATAACACACTACCTATACTATCACTAAACCTACCATCAAGAAGAAGTTGATATACACTCATGTACCTACTTTTGAAAATCCTTGGGAATTAGTCTCCGTGGATTATATGTTAGGAATTCCCTTAGCCCATAATGGTAAGATTGTGTATTCGTGGTTGTTGATAGATTCTCCAAGATGGCATTTTTGGCACCCTCCAATAAGAGTATCATGACAGAAGCCACTACTAAGCTCTTCTTTGAGCTTCTTTGTGTTCATTTTAGGCTACCATAGACCATTATTTCAAAGAGGGATAATAGGTTCCTCAATAATTTATGGGATAACCTATGGTCAATGATGGACACCAAGCTAACCAAATCAAGTTCCTTCAAGCCTTATACAAATGGAAAGATTTAAGATATTGGTAGTAAATAGGATGATTATGGATATATTTAGAATGTACAAATTCAAGCATCCATGTACATGGGATTAAATCCTTATGTTCAACATTGCAGCAATAAATCCCTCCATAACTCTATTGGTCATATCCTTTTTAGGTATGTCGAGGGTTCTAGCCATTTTCCCAAACTGATGGATCTTTGCATATTTCATCTACACAAGAAGAGTCATCCCATGCTTAAACTAAGGAAAAAAGAGAATTCAAATGTGTTGAATGGATCCATAACATCCACCAACAAGTTCATGATATTTTGTAGAAAATGATTGTCAAGTACAAGTAGAGACATGATCAACATCAGGTTCCACATATATTTTTGGTTAGTGATAAGGTATGGTTTCATTTGAACAAAGAGTGACTCAAAGACCCCCACAAGAAGCTTAGACCACTCACATATGGGCATTACACCATCACCAAGGATATGGTTGAGAATGATTTTGAATTGAGTATTCTCCCATTCCTAGGCTTACACCTTGTATTTAAAGTGGAGTTGCTTCAACCCTATTTTCCAAACTCAAACTTGAATAAATTGAGTAGGATACAATCAACTGGGTCATGGACACCAACATGAAGGGAAACCTCTAATACTGTAATGATCCCAAGCCATTATGCAAGGATCATCACGGTTTACGTGTCTTTTTAAAACTTTTCTGGTTGTGGCATTTCATCAAACACTTTGTTGTCCTACTTGTTTAGATGTGTTTACTTGTTGAATGACCTCTTGATTTCGGCCTTAGGGTTTAATGATGTGTTATATATATGTGTTGCAGCAATAAAAAAGAAGATATAACCATGGAACATACCTCAACCATATGCAATAGGATAGACAAGCCAAAACATCTC